>BMAV01018659.1:0-40999 GCA_019973955.1 Trichonephila inaurata madagascariensis | reverse complement strand
AATCGCATCTCCAAACACACCCATAGACTTTAAACTTTTAAAAAAACGTTAATATGCGTTTAAACCTTAAGCAAGATTCCTCCAAATCCCGTTATTACCTTATTGTTGGATGCTACACCTCATAAAACCTAAGCTGCCTCCGATTTTTGATAGCGGCTTCAATAATCCTAGCTTTTCTCCCCCAACCCCTGTGGATTACTCTCAAGGTCGAATATTCCATAGGGGGAATTTTCTTTCTTGTATCTTATCAGCTTCCACCCTACGGAGAATGTGTACCATTCAAGTTTTTCTGGATAAAAAATATTATTTGGTTGAATATTTTTTCCTCTATCTTATGTATATCTGGATCCTGCAATCGAATCGGTTTTTGCAAATTGAGTTTTTACTCTTTCCTGGAGTTTCTGGGTAAACCTCAATTCATTTTGACGGATCCTGCAGGAAAGTGTTAAAAATAGCTCCCGAGGTGTAAAACTATCCGTTTTCTGGGAGCGAATTTTTTCTAGAAAGACCTTTGTATACCTTTGGTATAACTGTGCGAAGTTTCGAAACGATCTGATTATTTTAAATGTAGTAAAATGTATTTTAAATATTTTGACAGCTTTCTCAGCTGTTTAAATGTCACGCCCACCTTAATGTTTACACTTTTTTTACTTGAGAATAACTCTAATATTTTACGTAAAAAACTGCACAGAAAAAGAGGAATCCGTTAAGCTGTGACTTTGCCAATTTCGCTTGCTGTGTGCTTTTTAATTTATTAAATTTTTTATTTCGTAGAAACCTAAAACAGCATTTTTTAATGCTACTTTTATCTTTATTCTTTTTATTAGTTACTATTATCGCTAATATGACTCTTAGGAAACGTTCAGTACGTGCTTTGCAAATGAATGTAAAGCGATGGTGTAAAGAGAATTATGAATGCGAAGTGACCAAAAATTCAAATGTACAAAATGTACGCCTGGAAAAATTGAACACTATGGTAAAAAAGATACATCTCTGCTGTTGGAAATTACATATTGGTGGACTTTAACGAAGTTAATAATCTACTTCGAAGTGCAAAGCGCCAATATTGTGAAAAACAAACTTTGAAACTGGAGTGTGGAGCCAAGTTAGGATTTTCATATAATTTGAAACTATTGTGTAGCAATTGTGATGAAAACAAAATTGTTGTGAATACGTCTCTAAGGTCTGGTTCTATCAACCATGATGTAAACTTGAGAATAACTCAAGCTCTTTCACACATTGGGAAAGGTTATTCAGCCATAGAAAAATTTTGTATGGTGATGAATATAGATCCTTTTTCATCAGCTACATATGGGAAGTGGGCAAGACGGCTGGATAACGCATATACTCTGGCATCTGAAAACATATTTGCGGAAGTCCGCAGAAAGATTAAAGATGTGTACAAGAATGAAGCTGAAATCACCAACCTAAGCGTTAGTTTTGATGGAACGTGGCTAACTCGTGGTCACACCTCACTCATCGGTGTAGGATGTATTATAGATATGCTCACCGGATATGTCGTTGACTTTGAAGTAATGAGTAAGGTATGTCGTCATTGCTCCATGACAAAAAACAAGCTAGGCGAGTTGAGTGCTGAATTCGGCATATGGTATGAAGGAATAAAAATGAATGTGATATAAACCACTTGGGCTCATCTACATCAAAGGAAATGGAAGTAGCATTTACCTTATGGAGAAGATCCATTTCACTCGGATTTCGTTACATCACAGTTTTATCCGATGGTGATTGTAAAACATTCAGTTACTTGTGTCAGAAAAAAGTGTATGGACCTGACATCGTGATAAAAAAGGAAGAATGTATCAATCATGTCAGTAAGCGGTTAGGAACAGCTTTGAGATCTACTGTGAAAGACTGTCGTGCTCAAGGTATTTCTTTAGGTTGGTAAATCTCATGGTATTTTTAAACAAGCAACGATTAAAAAATTAACTATTTTCTACCAAAAGGCTATCTTGAGAAATAAAGGGGATGTGAATGCTATGAAAACAGCAATATATGCTACATTGTTGCATAGCATTTCTACAGATGCTAAGCCACAACATTCGAAGTTTCCTGCAGGAGAAAACTCATGGTGTTTCTACCAATCTGCGATTGCTAATGATGAAAAACCTGGCAATCATAAATTAAATGTAGGAACACCAATAAATGAAAAGTTTCTGCCAAAAATTCTCCCAATTTATCAAAGACTTGCATATAATGAATTGTTAGAAAGATGCATTCGATGTGGAACACAAAATTCAAACGAGAGTTTGCATAGCATGATTTGGGCAAAGTGCCCAAAAGAAATTTTTGTGAACGAAAGACGTGTTAAGCGGGCAGTAACAGAAGCTGTCTGCGAATACAATAAGGGTACAGTACGTACCATAGTAAAAAACCCAGAAAGCATTAGGTGTACCTACTGGAGGTTCTACCAAAAGAACTTGCTACTATCTTGGATTGTCGAAAACAACAATTTAGAAAATGTCGTCAAAATACCAGTAATAAACTGGCTCTTAAGCTTATTAAGAACGCAATCCGTAGAAAAGATTTATTAGCTAAGAGGAGAGAAGGAATGACTTATGGTGCAGGAAAATTTTAAAACTGTTTTTAAAAAATAGTACATTTAGATTAAACTTGTTTTACTTTATTTTATATTAGATGTTGATTTAAGTAGCAAATATTCATTTTATAAAGGATTTTAAATTTTCTATTGTACAGTTCATGTACCTTCACTTCATTTATTTTATGCATATCATTTATTTTTGAATATATTTTATACATGTTTCTTGCAAAAATAAGTCAGGTATTGATATTTCCCATTTTTCGTAATTTTGGGCTTACAGACATGCATTTTATAAAAAAAATTGAATTGTATTTTAAAATTGAATTGTATTATGCTTTATTTTAAAGGTATGTATCTATATAATATATTGAAAAAATTATTACAAATCTTAGACATTGTTTTGATATTCATTTACTGATTGGTATTCTTTAAACTGCGTTTTCTCAGTTTGAGTTTTTTCGTGAAATCATGGTATTTAAAAGTACAAAACTTCTACAGATATTTATCAAACAACTTGAATTTTGATGTGTATGTTTATTACAATGCGCTTAGTAAAATTAGGGATCCATTTTTCAATATTTTGAATAGCAAATTTTTTATAAAAGAAAATGTAGCAGAAATCATGTTTTTTTTTTCGCCTTTTCCATTGATATATATATTTTAATTTTTTTCTCCAAAACTAACCTGTTTATTGTAAAATCGATCCCTAAAGTTATTATTCATAGTCGTATAAGCCTAATAAAAATTTTGGTGTCAAAATAATAATAATTGGAAAAGAAGAAGAAATTTGAAAATCATTACAATTTTTTTTAAAAATTTCATTTTTAAAATTTTTGTTAAATTTATCCATTTTTTTCATGGTGAAATTTCTTAGTTTAATAGTACTTGTTAATAATCTACACAAAAAATATTTCAAAACCTTAAATAAAAAAAATTTGGGAAAATGTGACGAGTCTCCCCTTAAACAGTTAAGATGAATAACGTTTATATACGAGGGTGATTCGGAAAACAAGTTTCTCCTGACGACTGTGGTTGGAGTTGTGTATGAGTCAAAAGATAGAATGAGACAGTAAAGATGAGGCATTACTTTATTTTTGGCATTCATTTATTTCTTTCCTTTGATTTTCATTGAGACATTTGTCATACCTATCATGACGAAACGTCGCGTTTTAAACGGGACTGTCCTTTTTTATAATTACGATTCCTGGTATCCCCGAAATGAACTCTGGGACTCAAAATAGTCCAGTTTTCGAAAACCGCTCGAAAATTTGATTAGTCGAGTCAGCCGGACGCGAGCGGTGTGCGAGAGCGAGACCGGGACCGCGTAGTCGGTAGACGCGAAGATAGGCGATAGTGGCCGAGACGTCATCGCCTGCGCTTTGTTGACTATTTGTTCGACAGATTTTTCGTTCATCCATTTCTCTCTATTTGTTTTGTTGCTGTTTGATGCTCCTGTAGTAAATAACTTAAAATTTTATTTTGGAATCATAAGTTAAAATGCCAAAACGCAAGTGTTCGATCAATGTTAACTTGTAAGCAAAATATCCCCTTTTATTAAGCAAATAGATACTCCCTCAGATGTTAGATGCGAAAAGTGTCGTACAGAGTTTAGTGCTTTCCACAGTGGTGACGGTGATATTGAACAGCATTTACGGGTTGATTCAAATTAAGCTTGACAAATTTTAAAAGCATACAGCTATTAATGTAATGAAAATGTATCGTTTTACTATTGGTTTTATTTGAAAAATGAAAGCTTTAAATTACCAATCTTACTATTTTTATTAGTGGGACTAAATTGCAATACTGAAATTACATCCTCAAACCCGGAACAAAATTTTACAATTTTGGAAGGATGGTTGCTGAAATTTTGTAAATAAAGAATATAAAAATCAAAAAAAAAATTTTATTGTATTACTATCTAAACTTGAAAAACAAGTAAAATTTGCCTCGCAATCAGAAGCTCCATGGAAAACTGTGAACAAAAGGAAGTCCTTAATGAAAGCGCAAAAAAAAACTTGAAAAGAATTATCGCCGTAGAAAGGTCTTTGCCTCAAAAGCCTATAGCAAATAATCTATAGATATAGCAATCGACAATTTATGGTCAGATAAAGAAAATTGTCTATATAAAAGTAAATGTTCCAGTCTGTCATCAAATGCCTGTTAAGACCGTAAGAAAATGAAGAAAATGCTCTTGGCTGCTGTATTTAATGCTACGCAAAAGTAGATACAAAGCCTGGACAACATCTGATGAAGCATAGTTTAGTCTGTCATTCATAACTGGTAAAGCGAAGATTCAATATATTTCAAGCAAACAACGTCGCAATGTCGCAGCTGTTTTGAAAAATGCAAGTTGGCCGTCAGATGTTATGGTATGGAAGTAAATATCGTCTCAAGGCTTAACAATACCATTTTTTGCTGATCCAAACTTTAAAAATAATGCTAAATACTATGAGAATAAAATTTTGAAACACTTGATAAAAAATGTAAGCGTCTTTACCCTCAAGGAAACTGTTTTTCACCAAGATTCTGTATATGTAGGATATCCCACAACTAGTTTTGTAAAAGGTTAGCTCATATCCCTTTCCAGAGGATGTCACGCTGCAAAACGTCGTTGGGAAATCCCTGGCTATTTATTTATTTTTTCAGGGGTCGACTGAGATAAACAGGAAATGATACAAAAAATATGCATGAACACGAACATTCAATACAATATTATTATAATTATTTTTAAAAGATAACTCTGTTATTAGTACAATACAATATAATTATTAAAAAAGAGAACCTACACAAGTGAGTGAGTGAGTGAATATTACTGTCGCACTGTTCAGCTGCACGAGGGCTTTTGGCGACGGACCACGTAATTTTGAACCATGGTCTATTTACATGGACGACACCTAAAACCTCTACAAAAGAGGAGATGAGAGTTTGCCTCTTGTGAAGGTTTTTTAAGATGTATTAATAATTATGGTTAAAATTTTTCATGGAAGTTTCTAGTAAACATTTATTTTCAAGTAACATTTTATAGAAAAATGAAATAAATTAAAAGTAAAAAAACTTTTTTTAAAAACAAGCTTTTATTTAAATGCTCTTAAAAGGATAAAATAAACTTTTCTTTTAAAACTTTTTTCGCTATCAACGTATAAAGTCGTTAAACAATTTATGATATAAAAGCATGTCGCGAAATTTAAGTACTCATATTTATTTAGTTTGACAATTTTAAAAATTAGAGTGAATCAGATCAAGTTATTTAATTTGCTTGTTTATCTACACAGATAAATCTTGCGACAAGATTTTATATCATAAATTGTGTAACGACTTTATAAGTTGATAGCAAAAAAAAGTTTTAAAAGAAAAGTTTATTTTATCCTTTTAAGAGCATTTAAATAAAAGCTTGTTTTTAAAAAAAGTTTTTTTTTTACTTTTAATTTTTTTTACTTTTTAGTTATTCCTGGCAAAAGGTTTCCCAGCCTGTTAATCTCTTCAACGTATCACTGTTGCAAAGTCGTTAACCGGTTGATTTTGAACAGTCCAGCTAAGGGGTAATCAACCTTTTTCCCCTCCAAGCCACATACATATGATAGATACTTCTCTCGGGCCGCAACAAAAAGATAATGGGTAGAGGGGATAAACACTGTTAGATCAAATTAGCATTGGACAATGCAAAATCCATTAAAATATTAAAACGCATTTTTTTTTGTTTTGCTTTTACTATAATACTATATTAAAAACGAAAAACAGAATCTTTTTAAATCCGTAATTTTAAACCAATTTTTTCAATTCTTGTGCAGAATTTGGAAAATACTATTCTACACACGAAAAAATATTTTAAGGTATGTGACTACCTTCGGAGCACTTTTTTTGAAATATATAAATTTTCAACGAAAAAAATACTTTTTTAGTTGAAATGGGGCATAAAACTAGGAATTCAAGTAAAATTTTTAAAAAATTTAAAAAAATAATTTGGGTATTTTGGGGAATTTTTTTGGGAAATTTTAGAAAAATTACAGTTACGGAAAGGCTTGTAATAAAAATTCTATTTTATTTGAATAATATTTATAAGTACATAAATAATATCCTTGTTTATAATTGGAACAAAAGTTTTTGAAATTTTTTAAAAAGTTATTGAAATATGTTTTTTTGGAACTTTTTTTAAAAAAAATTTTCTACTAACTGTACATTTTTAAATACCAAAGAAAAAAGACATCTTTTTATGAACTAATTTGAACTTTTTTTTAACTTTTTGATTTTTTTCAGGTTTTTATAAATTATAACAATTGTCGTTTTGGGAAAAATTTTTTGATGAAAAGGGAAGTTACACTAAATTCTAAAAAATGTACTCAAATAATATTTTATACAGTATTTTTTTACATCTTTTTTTTTAAAAATTTAAAAAAGTTTTTGTAATACTTTAAAAGTTTTAACTATTTTTTATGAAAAAAGTTTTTAAAAAATTCATGATTTTTTCATATAAAAAGCAATAAACACATAAATATATACACAGGTTAGATTTTGATTCAAAATACAGATAGAACTAAATAAAACGGGTTTCCCAAAATTTCAATTCTATATCTTAAAATATTTTGCTGGGGATCATTCGGTTTTTGTAAACTTCTTTTCCCGGTTTACTAATTATGCTATAACTTTGCTTCTAGAAAAGTAAAAAAAAAAAGAATTTTTTAGAATCTTAAATGTATGGGCTATAAAACAAAAAATAAAGGAATTTCGAAAACATTAAAAAAGGGGAATTTTGGGTAGTCACAAACCCTTTCGTTAACAGTCATGGACAAAAAATTAACGCACCAAGATGATTCAAAAGAAATTTTTTTATACGCAAACACAAATTTGATAAAAAGTAAAAAATTGAAAATCAAATAAAAAAGGGTCCCGTTTTTTCAGAAAAAAGGCAAAAGAACGGAGGATTTAAAACCCTGTTGAACCCTCTCTATATATAGAGCGAATGCACGATGCGATACGATCGAGCATTTGGGGATAAACTCTGTATGATTTTTGAGACATTTCATTCCATATTTTCTGTTCCTTGCCTCTGTTCGTTCAAAATCTTTGGGGTGCCCTACTCGCATTCCCAAATTATCCCAATATGCTCTTTGGGCAAAACTGAGGATCGGGCGAGCCCAAAGGAAAGGGGAGTAACAGGCAGGGCAGTCTTGGCCTCCTTCCAGGTGAGGCCGAGCATTATCTTGTTAAAAAAAGGCTCCTGGGAGCCGTTGCAGGGAAATTATGGACATGCCGGTTTTTATGGTGCCGGTAATGGTAGGAGTGACCGTGTATTGTGGTTGGCACCCCACACCATCAAAAAGCTGTGGGAGCGATGTGTCCTGAAAAACAAAGGCAGGTTTGGCGTTCACCCTGGGGTTCCCCCACAAAACGATTGTCATCACTGTGAATTGAATCTGGATTTGTCGCTAAAGCAGCCTGGTTCTATTCCATTGCAGTTCCGTTTCCTTGTGCCCGGCACCATTCCAAATGGAGGCTTTGATGGTTGGGTGTCAAGGGATAATGTCCCCCGAATGGACACCCAAAAAATGTCCCCAGAGCTCTGATAGCGAAAGGCGGGGTTTTCCGACAATATTTTATGCAGAAGGAGGAAGGTTCGTTCTGGGAAAAAAAAAAAAAAGGAAAAAAAATTAAAAAAAAAATTTTTTTTTTTTTTTTTTTAAAAAAAAAAAAAAAAAAAAAATTTTCAAAAAAAATTTTAAAAAAAAATTTTTTTTTAAAAAATTTTTAAAAAAAAAAAAATTTTTTTTAAAAAAAAAAAAAGGAAAAATTTTTGCCCCCTTTTTTTTTAAAAAGAAAAAAAAAAAAAAATTTTTTAAAAAAAAAAGAAAAATTTTTTTTAAAAAAAACCCGGGTTTAAACCCCTTTAAAATTTTTTTCCCCCCCCGGGGAAAAATTTCCCAAACCTTTTGGGGGAAAAAAAGGGGGGAAAAAAAAAGGGGCCCTTTTTTGGGGGTTTTTGGGGGGGGGGGCCCCCCTTTTTTGGAAAAAAATTTTTTCCCCCGGGAATTTTTTTGGGGTTTTTTGGGGGGCCGGTTTTGGGGGGAAAAAGGGGGGGTTTTTTTGGGGGGGGCCCCCCAAAAAAACCCCCCCCGGGGGGGGAAAAAAAGGGGTTTGGGTTAAGGGGGGCCCAAAAAAGGGGGGGTTCCCCGGTTTTTTTAACTTTTTCCTTTAAAAAACCGGCCCCTTTTTTTTTCCGAAAAAAAATTTTTTGGGGGGGTTTTTCCCCGGGGGCCCCCCGGGGGGGTTTTAAATTTTTTGGGTTTTGGGGGGGCCCCTTTTTTTCCTCCCTTTTTTCCCGGAAAAAAAAATTTTTTTGGGGGGGTTTTTTGGGGGGGTTAAAAACCCCAACCCCTTTTTTGGGGAAAAAAAACCCCCCCCCTTTTTTAAAAAATTTTTTTTTTCCCCCCAAAAAAAACCCCGGAAAAAAAAAAAAAAAAAATTTTTTTTTAAAACCCCCCCCCAAAAAAAACCCCCCCAAGGGGGGGGGGGGAAAAAATTTTTGGGGGGAAAAAAAAATTTTTTTTTAAAAAAGGGGGGGTTTTTTTGGGGGGGGCAATTTTTTTAAAAATTAAATTTTAAATAAAGAAAAAAAGGCTTTTTCCCCAAAAAAAAACCCAAATTTTTTTTTTAAAAAAAAACCCCAAAAATTAAGTTGCAAGATTCCCACAAAACAAATTTTCGTTTCAAAGTTAAAAAAAACTTGTAAAATATAACATACTTTTTTACGTATACAGAGTGGAAGTATTGTAAAAAAATCTCGTTGAAAAAAACCGGCGAATTTCGAAAAAATTTTTTCAGAAAAAAAAATTTGGAGGGAAATATCGTTACCCCCTCCCTGGGGGGCTCTACCAAACTGAAACCCCCCCCGGTCCCCATCTTTTTATTATAAACATCTTTCCCCCTTTAAAACCTGAACAAAATCTTTTTCAGTAACTAGGTCAATTAAAAAATTTTTGGGGGGCTTAGGGAAACGAGGAAAAAAAAGTATCTTAGAATGTTTCAAAGTAAATAAAAAGTTTGGCAGACCTCCCTTTTTTTAGTGTTTCCCCCTTTTGAAAAATAAAAATTAAAAATACTTTGTACGTATGCAGAGTGAAAGCATTTAAAATATCTCGTTGTACAAAAACAAATGAATTTCAAAATATTTTAAAGAAAAAATAATAATTGGGGGGGGTATCGATCCCCCCTACCTTTCCCTAATAAGCGGGGAAACGCCACCCTCGAGCTACGCCCCGGTTCCCCCTTTGTTATTGTAAACATTTGCCTTAACACCTGAACAAGATCGTTACAGTAAGTAGGTCGATATTGGGAAAAAAATGGTCAAAAAAATGCATTTTTTTCATCCCAAAATAAACGTGTATACAAAAATTTATTAATCGGGTTTAAGCATCAGCTTGGAAATTTAGCTGCAAAAATTAAACCCAAAAATTACCGAATTAAAACCCTTTTTAATTGGATATCCGGAATAGGAATGGGCAAAACATGCATTTTCTCCAAAAAAAAAGTGTATACAAAAATTTTAGCTCAATCGGTTGAAGACATCAACTTCAAAAAGAGTTGCAAAAATTCCACCCAAAAATTTTACACCAAGTTAAATAAAAACTTTAAAAAAAAAATAAAAAAAATATAAAATTTTTAAAAGTAAAATTCCCCAACACTAAACTAAAAAACCCCCCAAAAGGGGTTTGGGGGTTCCCCCACAAGGTTCATAATTTCTTTAACTGAATTTGCTGTTATCGGTTATGCCTTACGTAAAAAGGTGATATCAAAATAGTAAACCATTTGATTCAAAAATAATTAACCACAAAAACCATTTATATTTTTTTAATGATATTATTAAATTAATTGACCAAACTGTTCTTTGTTAAATAATTTACTTCATTTCCAAAAGAAAACTCGAACCTTTAAGAAAAATCTTTTCAAACCACGCCAAATTACCCTGTTTGTATTTTTGTAAAAATGTATACATTGTCAGCATCTTTTAATTATATTTTTATAGACTTCGCACTGAAATCATTATCACAATTTAATGAAGACTCCTTTAAAGAAGAAAAAAACAATATATATGAAGGAAAATTATTTCCTTGATTAGTGTTTCATTTTTTTAAATATATGAATCACTATTTCGAGTTTGTTTGTAATAGACTGTAAAAATATTTAGTTTGTATTTATAAGCAAATGTGTGACTGCATATTAAATACGCGAAAGGCTATCAACCTAAATTAAAATTCTTCATTGAGATATCTTTCATGTTCGAATAAAAACTAAATACTCGAGTTCGACTTTTTATTTTACCTGGAGAGTCTTTTTCTAACAATTTTAGGCATTACTTAAATAATGATGCTATTATGTTCGTAAGATAATCTGGAATTAAAGTTTATTTTTCAAAATACCTGTACAAGTCTTCACGAAAAAAATGTTAATTGAAAATCTTTTTTCAAAGAAAATATTATAACAGAGCTCTAATATACTTTTTAAAGATGCTTCACAAAAGTCTGTACATCAAACTAAAAATAAGGTTTTCATTCATACTGTATAAATAATTGTTAAAATTTTATCACTGCATAAACTGCATTTTAGATTGGCTACTTGAATCTTTTTTTAAGGCAAGTACCCTAAAAAGAGGATAAAAATAGAAAAAAATATTTTCTTTTGTATTTGTCCGTAGCCTATATGTTTGGAAAGCCTGCAATTTTCAAAATTAAAACCGTTTATGTGTGTTTTCATAAGTCTTTGATTTATTCTTTTAAATAAATATATACATTTTTCATTTTTAAAGCTTTTAAAAACTGTTAATTTCAAGCATTCGTATTCTTCTTTAGTTCTTGTTTGTATGGAAAAAGGCTTTGAAAGTAGATATTTTCATGCTTAGGACTCTCCTATTTCAAAGAGTAACAATTTACTTTACTCTCTTGAAAAGAAAGCGTAAGTCGCTTTGAATAATTCTGTGTGTGTGAGTACCTGTAATTAGACATAAGAATGATCATAGCTTAAGTCCATGGCTAGAATACTTTTATTACAACTGTCGCTGAAGCCGGAATCGAGACCTTGATTTTCTGTTGTTGAAAGGATAAACTGATTAAGGCCACCATTTTTGTCCACTCAGCAATGATTCCAATTCCTGTAACTTCTCTAGACGAAAGTTTTGCTCAGAGAGCTGATTACTTCACCATGTCTCTCATACAGCTGTCACTCCATTCTCCAAAATTTTGGACCTCGCCAACGTGAAGAGTTTACACTTCAACACAGATTTAACATGCATCAGCACCGCTACACTATGGATTTTTCAAGGCATTAGCTGAAAGTATTGCAAACAAGTACAAAGCTTTATTTAAGAATAAAGATACAAAGTATTTCTGATATACACGGCTTTCATTCAAACATCATTAATACAAGACATGCGGGAAAACACTTAAATACTTTAGCATCAAGAGTGAATCTGAGAAAGGCTCTATTTTTTTAAGGAAAATTTTGAAAAAAAAATTCTTATTCCAAGAAAGATCAAATATAATTACTCTATTCATTAAATTTAAATCATTATTATAGGAACATGTTAGTAAAAGCCTCAGACAATCCTGTAGTAATGACTCGTAATTAATTATCAACATTTCCTCAGAAACCCAAAACGAAGGGATAGTTTTTGACAGAAAAGTAATGTTTTTATAAAATTATAATAAAGTTGACCCATTTTAAACAAGTTGTTATAATTCACCTAGCTTATATTCTATAGGATTATGAAGATAACATCCTTACTCACATCGTTATTCTTAATACACTATGAATTTTAATTGAAAAAAAGTCTTTAATGCAATTTTATTGCAAACAGGAACTATTTTATTTTAAAAATAATAATAATGCGTTTCAGATCCTTTTAAGAGTTTTATGGAACTGCTACTCTATAGAAATAGAGAAATTAATTTTTGTTATGCTTAAAATTTATTTAAAGCTTTTTTACAATTGTGTGTGGGCAACTCACTGTTTCACTTTACTAGTAAACACTCGTCACGTATAAATAAAGGCTACCACTTTTTGAATGTTGCAGCTATTTTAAATTTTGCATCTTATTTTTAAACATTGTTATTAGGAACTGAGGGGCCGCGGTAGCCGAGTGGTATAGGTATCGACCGTGCTTCTTGTCACGAGTTCGAGCAATTGCCACAAGACCCGCCGTGTAGGGCAGCGAAGCACGTTAAATCTGTCGAGAGCTGAAACGTCCCCCGTTGGTGTGGTGTGGCAGTTAGGAAAGTTGATCCAGCTCAGGTGTCGTCCACGTCACTTGACCATGGTTCAAATTACGTGGTCTCGTCGCCAAAAGCCCTCGTGTAGCTGTACAGTGCGACGTTAATATTCAATCAATCAATCAATCAATTAGGAACTGAGGGCTGAAGAAAATCTCAATCAAATGGAATAAATTTACTAACTATAACGATATTGTTCTGACTTCTTAAAAGTAAATGAACATGACGCGTAATGAGGAGAAATGTTTCGTAAAAGAATGAATCACACACACACATTATGAAAAGATATAATCTCCAAGACCTAACAGAAATATTTCAACAACATTAATTCCAGTTGTTTTGTTAAGAATAATCTCTCGTTATTTTTGTCTTATCTATCTGTAAAACGCATTCTGGTGAATCCTTTTTTAACATTTTGTTTGATTTCATTTTTTATTCCCCCCTAAGAAGTTTATGTAATGAATATCACATTAATTGTTCCATACATAATATTTTATTTACGAATTAAATTCTTTTATAAATGCTTTTGCAAATGAAACTTCATATTTTAAAAAAATCAAAATTTTAAAACGTTATAGTTATAAGATGATTTTAAATTATAAACAGAATCTTGAACAAAAAAAAAGAAATCTTTTTGAATAACTAAATATCAGAAATAAGGAGTCATTAATAGGACAGTGATAAAACTTTTTATACACGGCCGAAATGCTTGATGGGAGTAGTTTTTGTTGTTATTGATACATAACAGCTTACAAAATCTTTTTTTTTTCCATTGGAAATTATTTTTTCGTAAATGAAAAGCCTGTCCCGTTCCCTGAGGTAAGAGAATAATTGTTTATAGATTTTTCTTCTTTGCATTGTTTTGAAATGAATAAGCGTTATTTTGACATTATCAAAAAATTTTAATCATTAAATTAAACTTTGTTGAATATACTTCTTTCACTGTTACATTTTAAAGCTGGATCGAAGTTGTCTTTACTGACGAGTCACGCATCTGTTCGCAACACCATGATGGTCGGATTCGAGTCTGAGACACCGTGGGGAGAGGATGCTGAACAGCTGCTTTATGCACTGCCCAACTGGTTTTGCACCGGTATTATGCTATGGGTGGTATTGGATATCACTCGCACTCCTATAATGCATTGCCGGTACACTAAACAGCCAGCGCCAAGATCTCCGCATTGTTGCAGCCAGTTGTCCTTCCTTACCTTCAGGGCTTGGCCACAGCCATATTTCAACTGGATAATGCACGACCACACGCGGCACGCATTGTCCAAAGGTTCTTCGTCAATTACCAAATTGGATTTTTCCCCTGGCCGGCTTGTTTCCCTCCGGATCTTCGCCGATAGAAAACATGTCGTTCACGGTTGCCTCAATGATTGACCCAGATTACACCTCCAGCTGCCACACCAGATCAACTTTGGAACAAGTGGAAACTGCTTGGTCTGTTGCATCAAGAACACACAAAAGTCTTTGAATGAATTTCGAAGCGTGTGGCAGCGGTGATCTCCAACAATGGTGGTTAATCTGGCTACTGATTCTGGCAGGGACCACTCTTCACAGAAGTCTATAAATTTAATCATTTCATACTTGGTCAAAATGTTATCTGCAAAATAAATTTTGTTGTGTTATCTCTTGTCTTTCTTGGTGT
Source organism: Trichonephila inaurata madagascariensis (assembly GCA_019973955.1). Classification (NCBI taxonomy): domain Eukaryota; kingdom Metazoa; phylum Arthropoda; class Arachnida; order Araneae; family Nephilidae; genus Trichonephila; species Trichonephila inaurata. Next base: position 26,532 of record BMAV01018659.1, on the reverse strand, counting down.
TGCATTTACGGTGGCCAGCAGTGTATATCACTTTTCTTTTAATGGAATGAAAATATATTAAATCGATTTTAATCTAAAGGAAATCAATGATTCTATTGTGTTAAAGTCTTTTATAAGATCATTCTTAATTTATACATGTTAAACCTATTCCATGTTTTGAACAGATGAGAACATGATAAGTATCTACGAAATGAAGATTTAAAGATTTTTTTTGTAGGAACTGAGGAAAATGGAACGCGGCGGAGATCAAATTTAGAGATCCATGAATCATATGAAGAATCTGACATTGTTAACTTCATCAAAAATACAATAACCAAACGGCAGGTCACGTTGTCAGAATGACAAAAACCACAATTAATTAAAAAAGACTTCAATTTCCAACCAACTGGCACACGAAGAAAGGGCAGGCTAAATCTTAGATACAGATTGATGATCTATGTGCCAAGTCTCCTAGTTTTTGAAAAACTATTTTGAGAACACAAGCAAGAAGTAAGTCTGGCCTGGAAAAGGCATCATGAGAAGGCGAAGTTCCACCTTGAGCTTTCGAGCCACTAAGGAGGGAAGGAAGGAAAATTCAATTCTCTTAGTTTGGAATAAATTTTCTTTTTAAAAAGCATTTTACTTTCACCCTCATAGCAAACCATTAAACTTTTATCATTAAGTTGATTATTTTTTTAAAAAATTATCAAAATTTAAAATTTTCTGAATAATTTCTGTAAATACTAAATAATAAAATAAATATTAAAAAGTGTTGCAAAGTAAAGTAATATGTATAAATAAAGTTTTGGGGTTTTAATGTATAGGATGCTTTAGATACTTGTAACTACAGAAGCTTCATACAGAACTTGAATCCATTTTGCATACATATTTGTAATCTTTCCAATTTTTTTTAGACCTGTGGAACCTCTGGGCATGCTTCTTGGAAACCTAGAGCGCCATGGAACACAGTTTGAAGACCATTGTGAAACCTTAAGTAATACTCTATCTAAACTTAAAGCAACCTTATTATTACATGCTGCCCCTCACGTAAAAACTGAGTCACCTGCGGAATTTGAGAAGAGCGTACGTCACACAGGTGAAAAGTCGGCTTCTTTTTGCGGATAGGATAACCGCGTACCTATGCACGCACGCACCCTTAAAATATTGCGAGGTCTAAACTTTGGTCATCACTCCGGCTATCTTTGACACCATGAAAACGCTTTACTCACCCAAAAAGCCGGATGAAATTTGAGGATAAAGAAACCGACCGCTACGATCCCGAGATCCTTGAGAGATCAGAAAGAAGTCCGATGCCAACCTTCAAACAAAACAGATGTAATCTCCTCCCTTACAAACAGAATTCGGACTATACTGTACTAACCAACCTTTTAAAAACTTCAATGCAAATACTGTAATTAATAGCTGTGACGCGTAAATAAACAAATTATTTAAATTAATAAATACCTCGCTACAATTTTTTTTTCTCAAAATGTCAGAGCACCTTCTATAACCCCAGTTTTTTCTCTTGCCTTTCAGAGCTCCTCCACCCAGTGAAACATTTCCAAGATCCTATATTCCTGAAAAGGATTTTCACATCTGTTTCTTTATCGGCAAGTAACCCTCAGGGATTGTATACTATTCGAGACTTTCTGAAAGAACACAAATATTTTTCTCTTGCTTACTTGTACCTGTACATCTGGAATTAAACATTCAAAGCAGAGTTTTTCACTCTTTTTTCAGGTTTTCTTGTAAGCCTCCATTCATTTGTAAATTAATCCAAAATGTGTAAATGGCTCCCAAGGTATAAAATATCGGTATCCCGAAAACTTGTTTAACAAGATAGGATGTTGTGTTTGAGAAATTTATTCTGTTATTGGCTAAGTCTTATATTTGAGAGAAGAACGTAGAGATATGGTTCACCCAGACGAAAATAAATTCTGAGCAAGCACAAAGCTGTAATTGTGTATAAATTCTGCCAGTTGCAACCCCAAATGTAGACTTGGAATGGATCTGAGCTGCAACATGTGAAATAAATTTGCTTAGAATCCAAATAAATAAAACTATTCTGAAGAGAGAGAGATCTTATTTTTGGCTAAATGTATTTTAAAAATATCAAATCTTTAGTTTTCTGGGAAAAATAAGCTTAAAATACATTTTAGAAAGACACACATTCAAAGCACTCTGTTTATGTGTAGTCGCTCAGATTTATTCAGTTTCTAATACGCAGTTTAAGAGGAACATAATGTAAATGATTTCTATATTTTAAATGCGAAATAAAGGAAAAAATAACAGTATATCAGATTTGTCCTACCGAGAGCTTCTTTACTTAATGTGTTTTAAATTCAAATAAATAAATTTCGAATAAAAAAAAAAATTTCCCTAAGGAAAAAGTTATGGTTAAGTTCTATATGTTGTAAAAATACTTTAAATGTATGCTTAGATATGACAAAGTTTGCGATGAGAATCGAAATTTTATCATTTAAACCTATATTTAACTTTCAATATATAAATAATTGTTTCTCACCGTTACATAAATATTTTTAATCCAATGCTTCAAAGAATATTAAATAAAACGTTATTATAGCATAGTAATAATGCTAGTTATTCGTAGTCGTTATTGAGAATATATATCGAATTTTACCCAAACCATTCTTGGATTCTAAAAGAAAAAAATAACCTTATAAAATTTACTATCAAAAATAAAAATTTATTTCTGGAACCTTTTAATATCCCAAAGCATATTTCTAAATACAGATAAATTAATTTCTACTTTCATGAAAAACGTTTTTTAAGAATTTGTGTGTAAAAGCAGTGAACCAAAATTAAATTTGGGTGCGTTTTTCCATTTTTAGAGAGTTAGCGATAAATATTATATTAATTGCATTAATAATGCGTTATTTTCCTACTTCATTCCACGAAAGAAAAAGAAATCAGTAGACCTAAAAAAAATAATGCATCCATCACCTAAATCTAAAATTCTACTTAAAACGAACTCCTCGAAAAGCAAGTCCTAAGGTAATTCTCGAACACAGAATTTGAAAACTTCCTAAAAAAAGAAATGATCCATTCTTCTTATTCGAAGGTTATCTGTAAAAAATAGTAAATCAACTTGTTTTTTTCTTTTCTTCTTTTAAAATCCTCTCAGTCAGGAATGCGACAAAAATCAAAACCGTAATTCTTCTATAGACTTTATATTTTTTGAAAAAGTTTCCAAACAAAGGAAAAAATCAGTTATAACTTTTCAATAAAAAATTTAACAAAATGATCGAGATTACACATACCAAAAAAAGATAAGGTTATTTTCACAGCCAAAGCTAATAAATTTTATTATATTTTAAAAAAAATATTGTATAAGCTTTAACATTAAATCCCTTTCTAAATTTGCATGATATATTCTAATGGTTTACATTTGAAACAGATGGTTTAAAAATAAAAAAAATAAAAGTAATTGTATTTGTCAAATATATATCAGCATTAGAAAATATCTGATAATATATTTTTTCAAGCTTGTAACATAAATTTACATTTATTTTTTATTTAGATCTTACACCTATATTACCTTTTATATTTATATATCTTCATGTAAATACAGCTGAAATTTACTATTTTAATATATTTCAATTTAAATACATACATGTAAGTCATAGCGAGAATTACATATCCTTTCCCGTCACCTGAATTTTAGAAAACGAATAAAAATATTAGTGTAAAATATCTCAATATTTCGTTTGGAATGGAATGTACCGAAATCGGCCCAAAAAGCATTATTTTTAATATTTACAAAATATCCTAAGACATCACTCGTAAAACACAGAAACATGCATCATTAAATGAACGTAAAAGTAATTAAAATGCTCGTTCTAAAAACTTACAAGAAATGGTCCTTCCAGTAAAGAAATAAAATTTATTTTGTCACAAAAGTAATACATTCGGATTAAAAAGCGTTAGGTTATACATGAGAATAAAAAACTGTGAAATAAAATTCTAAGTCTAAATGTGAAGTGTAAGTCTTATCTTCTAGTATTAAGTCCTTGACTGAAGTTATGACTAAATAAATGGCATACAATTATAATATATTTGTCGGCTTTACCGCATACCTGCTTTAACTTCTGAATACGAAACTCTGCATTTATGTGTGAAGACCACTAAAATTTCAAAATATAAACATTCTTGGATTTTAAAACAGAGCTGCACACTTTAATAAATTTCAGGCTTTAAAAGTTGTTAGATCGGAATATCCTAAAATTAAGCTTTGCAGTTGACATGAATACTCAAATGTTTTTTTCAAATCACCATTGTCAGAGAAAGCTTTCTTGCACACTTCACAAACATGAGGCCTTTATTTGGTATGAATGCGCAAATGTCTTTTTAAAGTACTACTATGGGCGAAAGGCGAGCTGCGTATATTTCCTCTCACAACTATGTGGCTTTTCCTTGGTAGTTTTTTGGGGGAATACGGGAAATGAATTTCAAATTTCCGCTATGAGAGAAAGCTTTTGTATTGCACACTTCACAAACATAAGGCTTTCTTTGGTAAGAAACGCAAATGTTCTTTTAAAGTGCCACTCTGAGAGAAAGATTTGTTGCATATTTCACAACTGTGGAGGTTTTCCTGGTATGAACACGCAAATGTTCTTTAAAAGTACACCCTCTGTGAGAAAGATTTGCTGCAAATTTCACAAACTGTAAGGCTTTTCCTTGGTATGAATAAGGTTCTACCCTCTTCAATTGTCCATTAGAGAGAAAAGTTTTATTGCACACCTCTCACAAACATAAGGCTTTTCTTGGTAGCGAATACGAAATGTTCTTTAAAGTGCTCCTCTGTGAGAAAAATTTATTGCATATTTCACAACTGTGAGGCTTTTCCTTGGTATGAACACGCAGATGTTGTTTTAAAGTAAACCTCTGTGAGAAAGATTTGTGGCAAATTTCACAACTATGAGGCTTTTCCTTGGTATGAATACGCAAATGTTCTTTTAAAGTGCTCCTCCGTGAGAAAGAATTAATTGCATATTTCACAACTGTTAGGCTTTTCCTTGGTATGAACATACAGATGTTGTTTTAAAGTGCACTTCTGTGAGAAAGCTTTATTGCACACTTCACAAACATAAGGCTTTTCCTTGGTATGAACACGCAAATGTTCTTTTAATTTATCATTTCGTGAAAAAGCTTTGTTGCATAGTTTACAAACATGAGGCTTTTCCTTGGTATGAATAAGCAGATGTCTTCTTAAAAGATAAGCTTGAGAGAAAGTCTTGTTGCAAATTTCGCAAGTTTGGAGCTTTTTGTTGGTATGAAGAACCCGATGTGCTCTCAAGTCAACATCTTGAGGGAAAGTCATATGACATATTTCACAAATATGAGGCTTTTCATCAGAAAGAATATGCACGTGTTGATTCAAAATTTCATTTCGAGGAAGGGCCATGTTGCTAATTTTAAAATGAAAGCTTTCCCTCTTGTTCTATCCCGTAAATACTTATTTAATATTGAGAGAAATAACAAATCACAAATTACATCACTTTACATGAATAGCAGTTTATAATTTTATTTTCATATTAATTTGCTTCATTTCAACGTTGTACTGAAATCGAAATCCAAACTTTTACTTTCTTTTGAAACTAAAACCTAAAATAAGAATTCCTTCTGTATATTATTGCTTTAAATATATTAAAAACGTTTCATACATTTTCTCTCTTCAGTTAGCTCTACAAAAGTGAGTCTTTTTAATGGTACGGGCGTAAAAGATAATCAAAAATCTAAAAATATATTTTCTTTAGTACAGAAAAATTATTCACGTTTGATTTGCTTTGATTTTTAAGAGAATCACCCTTGTGAAGGAAATTCTTCATCATCACGAGGGCTTTTACGGATCTTGTATTTTCGACACGCATTTGTGACGAGGACTGCACCTGAGCCGGCAACCCCTCTCTTCCCACACCACGCCTGGCGCGCGAGGCTTCAGTTCCGACAGATTTCACGCAGCAGCTATTCCTACATGGTGATCAATAAGTGCACTTACAGGAACTTCCGCGACAATACTGGCCACGAATAAATACATGGCCATGACCATGACCCCTAAGCGCGACCACCAGACTTAAATGAAACGGAGAATGAAATTTAGTTATAATGATGTTTTGCAGAGCAAAAAATAGTTGCCCATAGATACTAATATTGTTTACAAACACTAATATTTGAATGAATAAAAAATAAATCGAATTAGCCGTGTATGGTTTCTTCCTAAAATAATGTTAACTGAGCAGAATAAATTATTTTATAACAATTTTTTTCAAAACGGAGGGCGTCCATTCTCGCCTGAATATCACCGAGAAGTCATTATTTCCCTTATTAGCTGGATCCTTTATATCAGGAAGGATTCGAATTTAATTTCATTGACACCTTCCGATAGACAAACGGCCGATGAGATGAAAACGCAGTCGATTGTACTTTTGCCACCCACCGACTGCGAATCACATATTTAACGGCTCGACTCATATGTATTGGTAGACGGAAGGACGTGCCCTCCTAATATGATTCGAAATGTCAAAAGAACCATCGAATTATTATAGGGCTAAGAATAGCCTATCGACGGAAATTCACCAATCTTGGATTATTTACATATAATTCAACTCTATTTCATGTCGCTCTTTCCTAATATTCAAAAGTTGTCATTCGGAGTGGTTGAAACTGGAGTTGTGTGCATGCTTGTTGATTCGATGGAATTAAGTCACACTTTTTACGATTTGGTACATCACTACGTCGTGAATTTTTATTTATATATTAGTATTACATTCTTTATTTTCAGTAGTATTGTTTACATTGTTTATGGCATTGTTTGTCATCACCTTCCTTGGACCAATAGTTGCTGGCTTAGGCCCACATCAACAGCCCTCGCGGGCTTCATATATATATAGTACCAAAACTAAATCTAAACAGATCGCTTTGTTTTATTCTGTATTAGATTAAAAAAAATTAAACAGAGCTTCCGTCGCCAGCCGTATAGTGGTTAGCGACGCCGACTGCTGGGCCTTAGGGCCTGGGTTCGAATCCCGGAGAAGGCACGGATTTTTGTAAATGTGTGGTGTTCTTTTGTGCGGCATGCTGGTACTCTGGGGCCAGCCATCAAGCTGCAAAGTCCTCTCGTGAGGATGGTAAAGTGAGTTAGATGTGAGGTCGCCACCACCCCCAGGATGCTCGCTTCCTCAATATTATTGAGCAAAATCGAAACTGTGTAGGTGCCCGGTCACCCGCATGGTGCCTCAAGGCCAATGACAGGCGTAAAATCTTACCCTTTGCCACGAGAGCCAGTAGGCTTTGATCTCTGATGTTTCTATGATCAGGTGGGCAAAAGTAATAACAACAAAAATTCTGTCGCGGTTCAAAATCCTTTACTTTCTTATGATATGAAAATTTGGAGAGTGGAGTTTAGCTCTTGTGTCGTTCTCGTCACTTGACTGTAGCTCAAATTTAGGGGGTCCGTCACAATTGCGTATTGAAGCTTATTTTACTTAAGTAAATATAATAAAAAAATAATCTTAAATGAACAATTTAAAACAGTTTTATTCAGTTGGAAAGCATCAAAATAAACATGTCTCATAACAAGGCAATAACGAAAGTATTTTAAAGGAGTATTTATGCGACTTTCAATAAAGAATTTTACTGAGGGGGAATTGCTTTTCTTTTGAAAGAAACTTCTGTGACCCCTTCAATTTTTTTATATGCATTATGAAAATAAATAATACGCATCAAGAGAGAGAAATTCGGCGAAGTGTGCTAACGAACAAAATACGGATTTTGGGACAGCTCTTATGTACATCCTGTTTCTCAACAATTACACCTCAAAGAGACACACTTATGCATTTTCATTAGGGCGTGCAAGATTTGTGACAGGGTACGATTAAGGAATTATTTGGGGACGAGAATTGCGTAAAAAGTACTTTGCAGCCACTTTTCGGAATGGCCAGTCACCCGGAATGCTCGAAGCTCATGCTAAATACCAGCTCTTGTCTTTCGCAACGAAGCTGTAGTTGACAGGCATCGTGCCCGCTTCTCTATTTATGCCAGGCCCGACTCCACGCGATCATTTTTTCTTCAATTCATTTCACCATTTTTTTAATTAAATAAATTTATTTATGAAAGGTTTATTAAATATTAAATGATATTTTTAATTATTTTGTATTTTATAGAAAATAAAAAAAATTATTTGATTATATAAATATTTATTAAATTTCATTAAAATATATTTTGAGTATTAATAAATAATATTTATAATAAAATATATAATAAATACTAAATGATATTTTTACAAAAAAAAAAAATTAGTTGCAAACAGTTTTATAATGTGAAATACAATATACTATAAATAAAATATTATATATAATATAAAATCAGTTATAAAAATATATTATTATTATTAAATTAATTATTTTACACTAATATAATAAAAAATGTCTTTTATATGTTATTAATTTAATTATTTTTACAATTTTATAAAATATTTAATAAGTCCTTTTCAAATAAATTACGACTAAAAAGTTTATTTAAATTTTTGGGCACCTCCCTGCCCTGCCTTTGAACACTTCCGAGATCCTTATTCCAGAAAAGGATTTTTGTTCCTGTTTATCGGGCAAACCAACACACACATGGAATGCGTACAGTTCGAGACTTTGAAGAAGCATTTTTTTCTGGAAATACTTTTCTTTAAATGTACAGGTATCAGAATTGAACTTTAAAGGAGTTTTCTTACCTTTTATCAGTCTTTCGGTAAGCCCTATATTCGTTCCTGCGACTCTTTCGCAAATATGTAAAAGGGCACCCAAAATGTAAGAAATCGGTATCCCCGAAACATGTTTAACAAAATAGAATGTTATGTTTGAGAAAATTATTCTGTTATCGGCTAAGACTTATCTATGGGAGAAGAACGTTGAGAAATGGTTTATCCAGAGGGGAAATAGAAGGTCGGCTGCAATCACGAATGCAGAATTGAATGATCTGAGTTGCAGCATACGAAATAAAATTATAAACTATATAATCTATTCTTGAAGAGAGACTCATTTCAAACGCAAAAGTTTTATGTATTTTAAATGTACAGATATCTAGTTTTCTTTGAAAAAATAAGCTAAAAGGCACTTCTTTAGAAAACACACCAAAGGGCTCTATTTATATTTTAGTCACTCAACCTTATTCAGTTTCTAATACACAGTTTAATAAGAACATAATAATGTAAATGATTTCTATGTTTTAAATGTGTGGTATAAAAGAAACAATAACACTTTATCAGAGGGTTCCACCCAAAGCATTTTTTCTAAATGTAAGGATTTTACTTGCGGACAAATAAATTTCTAATAAAATAACAGTTTTTTTTTTTTTTTCTAGGAAAAAGAATTTTGTTAAAATCAATGAGATATAAAAATATTTTGAAAGTAATCTCGGAGAGGAAAATTTTCGGGATATATATAGATCAGATTTCTTTTATGTTTCAACTTATTATTCTTTGAATATAAAGATATAATAGGTTTTCACTATTAAATAAAAATCTTCAATTGTCTGTTTTAAGGCATTGGGAAAATATTAAACAAAATGTTATTAGTAATAATACTACATTTATTTGAATTCGTTATTCAGAATTTATGTAAAACTACCCATAGAATTATTGGGTTCGAAAAGAAAAACTGCCTAACAAAATTTACCATCTAAAAAAAATTTATTTTTGCAACCTTTTAATATCACAAAATTTATTTCTAAATACAGATAAATTAATTTTAGTTTACATGAAAAAGATATTCATTTTTAGAATTTGTTTGCAACGAAAATAAATCAAATGAAATTTTTGGTGCTTTTATCTATTTTTAGAAATTTAGCGATATATATTTTATTAATAACATATATAGTGTCTTATTGTCCTACTTCATTTCATGAAAGAAAACGAAATGGAATGTCCCACAGTTCACCTAAAAAAGAATAATGCATCCATTACCTAAACATAAATTTCTACTCAAAACGTATCAAACGAAAAGCAAGTTTTAAGATATTTCTCGAACACAGTATTTGAAAACTTCGTAAATAATAATGATCCATTGCTTTTATTTATATATTATCTGTAAAACAATACTAAATCAAGATATTTCTCTTAATGTTTTCTTTTCTTTAATTTCTCTCTATCAAGAATATGCGCTAAAAAAATAAAACCGTAAATCTTCTATAACGACTTAACACTTTTTATTAAGGGAGTTTTCAATAAATGGGGGGGAATAAGATGTAATTTTCCAATAAAACTATTTAGCAAAATGATCCAGATTACACATATAAGAAAAAGGGATACATCAGAACAAAATGTAATAAATTATTATAGTTTGACAAAAAAAAAGGGTATTAGATTTCAGCATAAAACCCCATTCTAAATGTCCACGAAATCCTAATGGTTTACTTTTAAAACATATTGTTACAAGATGAAAAAAATTAATATTAGTAAAATATCAGCATAAGAAAATATCTGATAATATATATATATATATATATATATATATATATATATATATATATATATATATATATATATATATATATATATATATATATATATACATATCTTCAAGCTTGTAACTTAAATATACATTTCAATTTTATTTAGGATTTAGATGTATATTAAACTTATATTTAAAGTTCGCTAATTTAAAAGGAAAACAATTTACTATTTGACTATATTACAATTCAAATACAAGCAAAAAAGCTATAGCGACGTTATATTTCATTCCCCATTCACCTGAATAATGGAAAACGAATTAAAAAATGAGTTGTGTAAAATTTCCTAAATTATCGTTCTGAACAAAACTGAGCATACAGTGGAATTTACCTAAATCTACCAAAAAAAAGTATCATTTTTAATTTACAAAGAAATCCTAAAAATGCGCTCGTAAAAAAAAGAAATATTTCGTGTATTGCATCGAAATCCACGAAATTAAATGAAACGGTTACTGTAGTACAATTTAAAAACCTACGAGAAATTTTCGTTCAAGTAAAGCAGTAAAATTTATTTTGTCAAAAGCGATACATTCAGGTCCTAAAATGCATCAAGTTATACATGAAATTAAAATAATGTAGTAAAATAAAACTATCAAAAAAGAGTGGGTATAACCTCTAGGACTAAGTCTATCATTGTACTCTGTCAAAAGAAATAGCAAAACAATCATTTTATCGCTCGCAATCTTGCTGTAACTTCTAAATATGAAACTGATGATTAATGTAGGAAGACCGACTAACATTTTAAACAATATAAACATTCTCGACTTTAAACAGAGAGTATGTTTTTAATAAATTTCTGTCTTAAAAAGTGGTTAGATCTAAATATCGTAAAATTAGGCTTTGCAGTTGACATGAATACGAAGATGTTTTTTTCAAACCACCACTGTGAGAGAAGCCATTGTTGCAAACTTCACAAACATGAAGCTTTTATTTTGTATGAATAAGCAAATGTTTTTTTAAAGTACTACTGTGAGAGAAAGCTTTGTTGCATATTTCACAGCTGTGATGCTTTTTCTAGATATGAATACGCAAATGTGCTTTTAAAGCACCACTTCGGGAGAAAGGCTTGTTAGATTTTACAAACATGAGGCTTTTCCTTGGTATGAATAAGTAAATGTTGTTTTAAATTGTTACTTCGAGAGAAAGGCTTGTTGCAGATTTCACAAACATGAGGCTTTTACTTGGTATGAATGCGCAAATGTGTTCTTAAATTGTCACTTAGAGAAAAAGGCTTGTTACAGATTTCACAAACATGAGGCTTTTCCTTTGTATGAATAAGTAAATGTTTTTTTAAAGTACTACTTTGGGAAAAAGCTTTGTTGCATATTTCACAAATGTGAGGCTTTTCCTTGGTATGAATAAGCAAATGTGTTTTTAAATTGTTACTTCGAGAGAAAGGCTTGTTGCAGATTTCACAAACATGAGGCTTTTCCTTGGTATGAATGCGCAAATGTGTTCTTAAATTGCCTCTTTGAGAGAAAGGCTTGTTGCAGATTTCACAAACATGAGGCTTTTCCTTGGTATGAATAAGTAAATGTTCTTTTAAAACACCACTTCGGGAGAAAGATTTGTAGCATATTTCACAACTGTGAGGCTTTTCCTTGGTATGAATACGCAAATGTGTTCTTAAATTGCCTCTTTGAGAGAAAGGCTTGTTGCAAATTTCACATACATGAGGCTTTTCCTTTGTATGAATACGTAAATGTTCTTTTAAAGCACCATTTCGGGAGAAAGGCTTGTTGCAGATTTCACATACATGAGGCTTTTTCCTTTTGGTATGAATCTGTAAATGTTCTTTTAAACACCACTTCGAGAAAGATTGCAGCATATTTCACAACTGTGAGGCTTTTCCTCGGTATGAATACGCAAATGTGTGTTCTTAAATTGCCTCTTTGAGAGAAAGGCTTTGCTGCAGATTTCACATACATGAGGCTTTTCCTTTGTATGAATACGTAAATGTTTTTTAAAGTACTACTTTGGGAGAAAGATTTGCTGCATATTTCACAAATGTGAGACTTTTCCTTGGTATGAATAAGCAGATGACTTCTGAAAAGAGAAACTCGAGAGAAAGTCTTGTTGCAAATTTCGCACGTTTGGGGCTTTTCGTTGGTATGAAGAACCCGATGTGCTCTCAAGTCAACAACTTGAGGGAAAGTCATATAACATATTTTACAAATATGAGGCTTTTCATCAGAAAGAATATCCACATGTTCATTCAGAATATTATTTCGAGGAAGGGCCATGTTGCTAATTTTAAAATGAAAGCTCAACTTCTTGTTCTATATGGTAAATACTTATTTAACATAAAGCGAAGAAACAAATGACACATTACTTTGCTTAACATAAATAGCGGTTTATAGATATATTTTCATGTTAATTTGCTTCATTTCATCGTATTACCAAGAATTAAAGACATGCCATACTTTTTCTCTCTTCAGTTAGCTTGAAATTGTGAGTCTTTTTTAATGGCACGTGCGTAAAAACTCAATCAAAAACTAAAATATATTTACTTAATAAAGAAAATAATACACTCTTGGATTTGCTTTTGATTTTTAAAGGTATCACCCTTAGAAGCAACACGAGGGCATTTAGCGATGGATCTCGTAATTTCGACAAGCATTCTTGACGAGGATTACACCTGAGCCGGCACCCCTCTTCCCATGCTACGCCGGCGGAAGAATTTCAGTTCCAAAAGATTTCACGCCATTTTGGGTCAAAAAGTGGCACTTGTCCCGAGTACATGATTATGACCTCTAAGCTACCGCAACCACATGATTTAAATGAAATGGGAAGTGAGATTTAGTTAAATTTAGCACTTGATAGCAAAAATAGGGCTCTACACAGACACTAACACCTTTTATAATCTTTCCATGACTAAAGGTATAAATCTAGTTACTCTTGTATTGTTTTCTCCACAGATAACGTTAACCGGGGTTATTAGCAATGAATTAATTAAAAAAATTCCTCTGAAAGGAGGGCGTCAAGTCTTGCATGAATATTGTCGGATGTAGTTTTCAAAACCCTACTGGCTGGACCTTTAGGGAGGGAGGGAGTGAATATTAACGTCACACCCTCTCAGTTACTCGAGGATCTTTGGCGTCGATTCTCGTAATTTTGAAACAATGGTCAAGACGAGGACATCACCTGCACTAACCCTCTTTCCTAACTTCCCTCACCTCACAGCGACGCCTGAACTCGACACTTTAACGCACTTCGGCCCCTCTACACGGCTGGTTTTCAGCGGTACTAGGCTTGAACTCATGACACGCCGGCCACACGTCCGTTACCTTGACCCACCAGGCTACCACGACCACGCTGGTCTTTAGATCAGTGCCATCATTTACTCATTTATCCCTCCTGATAGGCAAACGGCCGAAGAGATAAAACAGGGTTTGCTGGAAATTTGTACCTCCCCCACACCACCAGATGACTACTACAAATCACATATTCAATGACCTAACTCACAGATATTGGTATACGAAAGGATTGACTCTCATTCAACGCCACAAATGTCAAATAAGATTGTTTTTGAGCTTTTGCTACTGGGACGTGTGTGTGCTGATTATATTTATTTAATGATACTTTATAGAAAACATCACATCTGCTACATGAAGATTGAAAATGACGAGGAGAAATATTTGCATACTTTTTGAAATAGGGGTACAGATTTAAATCAAAATATAATAACTATTTTGGAAGCTAACTCATTTCATGTGCAAAAGAAATTCATTTATCATCGTTATTAGAAAAAAGAAATAATCACCCTATGTAGACCACATGGGAAATATACATTCATCAAGCAATTTTCTATCACATACAAATATATTTTAACAGAAACGCACTAAACGAACGTATATAGCCTTTTTCTTCGGATCCTTTTTTCAGTTTCTGATTTTAGATTTTTTGTGTGTGCGTGTTTACTTTAACCTAAATTTTCCAGAGAGCATCTTCCATATAGGAGCAAATAATCATTTTTAAGACATAAAACGTTATTTAAAATAAAATTTGAAAAATAAAGGAATAAAATACGTTGAAATTCTGAAAGTCTAAATCATATAAAACGAAAAGGAATAAAAAATTTACCCATGCACTTCAAATTCGTATAAAGTTTAAAACTGCATATTCGAACATTTTACTTTTATAAACTGCTGGCCACCGTAAATGCAACACCCTGAAGGAAATGCAAATGACATGAAATTCTACAACATGCATTAGCGGAGGTGAGATATGCGAATGATTAGAATTTCAGCGCAGACACACATCACGCTCGCATGTGTCGCCAACTCAAAGCGCTATTTAAGGCTTAGAGATTTCGACGATTTCAAGTTCGGCAATTAGGTTTTTCTTGTAATTTTTTTTAAAAAAAACAATCAGTTATGTCTCGTAAAAACAGCAATCTGCTTCTTTGATTAAGTATCCGAGTTCGACAGACGAAGATAGTGGTCTACCGAGATTGTGGATTTCGTCTTTCAGGAAATCGGTGAATGTGTTGGACGGTTGCGTATATTTGACCGTTTGATGGTGGAGGGTACGACGGACCGACGGTCAATCGCATCCACCTCAGTGCACTACTTCACGAGAGAAAAGGCAAATTGTGCGTATGGCAGTGACGGATCGCCTGTAGTCACATATCACGAACCATAGCATAGCACATTGAGTCTGTGTAACGCATCATTCAGTGCGTCTGCGCGTACCATCGACGCCGTTTACAGCAGAGTGGCTCCATCCGCAAGACGTCCATCAGCTTGGTCTACCTCTTGATGCAGAACCACAGACGTCTCCTCCATCAAATGGTGCGATGAAAGAAAGATGTGGGTGGCAGAATGGAGCGAAGTTGTCTTTACTGACGAGTCACGCATCTGTTCGCAACACCATGATGGTCGGATTCGCGTCTGGAGCCACCGTGGGGAGAGGATGCTGAACAGCTGCTTTATGCACTGCCCAACTGGTTTTGCACCGGTATTATGCTATGGGTGGTATTGGATATCACTCGCACTCCTATAATGCATTGCCGGTACACTAAACAGCCAGCGCCAAGATCTCCGCATTGTTGCAGCCAGTTGTCCTTCCTTACCTTCAGGGCTTGGCCACAGCCATATTTCAACTGGATAATGCACGACCACACGCGGCACGCATTGTCCAAAGGTTCTTCGTCAATTACCAAATTGGATTTTTCCCCTGGCCGGCTTGTTTCCCTCCGGATCTTCGCCGATAGAAAACATGTCGTTCACGGTTGCCTCAATGATTGACCCAGATTACACCTCCAGCTGCCACACCAGATCAACTTTGGAACAAGTGGAAACTGCTTGGTCTGTTGCATCAAGAACACACAAAAGTCTTTGAATGAATTTCGAAGCGTGTGGCAGCGGTGATCTCCAACAATGGTGGTTAATCTGGCTACTGATTCTGGCAGGGACCACTCTTCACAGAAGTCTATATAAATTTAATCATTTCATACTTGGTCAAAATGTTATCTGCAAAATAAATTTTGTTGTGTTATCTCTTGTCTTTCTTGGTGTTGCATTTACGGTGGCCAGCAGTGTATATCACTTTCTTAATGGAATACGAAAATATATTAAATCGATTTTAATCTAAAGGAAATCAATGATTCTATTGTGTTAAAGTCTTTTATAAGATCATTCTTAATTTATACATGTTAAACCTATTCCATGTTTTGAACAGATGAGAACATGATAAGTATCTACGAAATGAAGATTTAAAGATTTTTTTGTAGGAACTGAGGAAAATGGAACGCGGCGGAGATCAAATTTAGAGATCCATGAATCATATGAAGAATCTGACATTGTTAACTTCATCAAAATACAATAAACTAAACGGGCAGGTCACGTTGTCAGAATGGACAAAAACCACACCACTAAAAAGACTTCAATTTCCAACCAACTGGCACACGAAGAAAGGGCAGGCTAAATCTTAGATAGATTGATGACCTATAAAAAGGTCTCCTAGTTTTGAAAACTATTTGGAGAACACAAGCAAGAAGTAAGTCTGGCCTGGAAAAGGCATCATGAGAAGGCGAAGTTCCACCTTGAGCTTTCGAGCCACTAAGGAGGGAAGGAAGGAAAAAATTCACTCTCTTAGTTTGGAATAAATTTTCTTTAAAAGCATTTTACTTTCACCCTCATAGCAAACCATTAAACTTTATCATTAAGTTGATTATTTTTTTAAAAAATTATCAAAAATTTAAAATTTTCTTAATAATTTCTGTAAATACTAAATAATAAAATAAATATTAAAAAGTGTTGCAAAGTAAAGTAATATGTGTAAATAAAGTTTTTAGTTTTAATGAATAGGATCAGCTTTAGATACTTGTAACTAAAGAAGCTTCATACAGAACGTGAATCCATTTTGCATACATATTTATAATCTTTCCGATTTTTTTTGAGACCTGTGGAACCTCTGGGCATGCTTCTTGGAAACCTAGAGCAACATGGAACACAGTTTGAAGACCATTGTGAAACCTTAAGTAATACTCTATCTAAACTTAAAGCAACCTTATTATTACATGCTGCCCCTCACGTAAAAACTGAGTCACCTGCGGAATTTGAGAAGAGCGTACGTCACACAGGTGAAAAGTCGGCTTCTTTTTGCGGATAGGATAACCGCGTACCTATGCACGCACGCACCCTTAAAATATTGCGAGGTCTTAACTTTGGTCATCACTCCGGTAACCTTTGACGCCATGAAAACTCTTTACTCGCCCAAAGAGCCGGATGAAATTTGAGGATAAAGAAACCGACTTCTACGATCCCAAGATCCTTGAGAGGGCAGAAAGAAGTCCGATGCCAACCTTCAAACAAAACAGATGTAATCTCCTCCCTTACAAACAGAATTCGGACTATACTGTACTAACCAATCTTTTAAAAACTTCAATGCAAATACTGTAATTAATAGCTGTGACGCGTAAATAAACAAATTATTTAAATTAATAAATACCTCGCTACAATTTTTTCAAAATGTCAGAGCAGCTTCTATAAATCCCAGTTTTTTCTCTTGCCTTTCAGAGCTCCTCCACCCAGTGAAACATTTCCAAGATCCTATATTCCTGAAAAGGATTTTCACATCTGTTTCTTTATCGGCAAGTAACCCTCAGGGATTGTATACTATTCGAGACTTTCTGAAAGAACACAAATATTTTTCTCTTGCTTACTTGTACCTGTACATCTGGAATTAAACATTCAAAGCAGAGTTTTTTCACTCTTTTTTCAGGTTTTCTGTAAGCCTCCATTCATTTGTGTAAATTAATCCAAAATGTGTAAAATGGCTCCCAAGGTATAAAATATCGGTATCCCGAAAACTTGTTTAACAAGATAGGATGTTGTGTTTGAGAAATTGATTCTGTTATTGGCTAAGTCTTATATTTGACAGAAGAACGTAGAGATATGGTTCACCCAGACGAAAATTAATTCTGAGCAAGCACAAAGCTGTAATTGTGTATAAATTCTGCCAGTTGCAACCCCAAATGTAGACTTGGAATGGATCTGAGCTGCAACATGTGAAATAAATTTGCTTAGAATCCAAATAAACTATTCTGAAGAGAGACTCATTTTTTTTTACAATGTATTTTAAAAATATCAAATCTTTAGTTTTCTCGGAAAAATAAGCTTAAAATACATTTTAGAAAGACACACATTCAAAGCACTCTGTTTATGTGTAGTCGCTCAGATTTATTCAGTTTCTAATACGCAGTTTAAGAGGAACATAATGTAAATGATTTCTATATTTTAAATGCGAAATAAAGGAAACAATAACAGTATATCAGAATTGTCCTACTCAGAGCATTTTTACTTAATGTAAGAATTTTAAATTCAAATAAATAAATTTCGAATAAAAAAAATTTCCCTAAGGAAAAAGTTATGGTTAAGTTCTATATGTTGTAAAAATACTTTAAATGTATGCTTAGATATGAAAAAGTTTTCGATGTGTAAATCGAAATTTTTTAATGTTTAAACCTATTTAACTTTCAATATATAAATAATTGTTTCTCACTGTTACATAAATATCTTTTAATTCAATGTTTCAAAGAATATTAAATAAAACGTTATCATAGTAATAATGCTAGTTATTTGTAGTCGTTATTGAGAATATATATCGAATTGGTCTTAAACCATTCTTGGATTCTAAAAAGAAAAAATAACCTTATAAAATTTACTATCAAAAATAAAAATTTATTTCTGAACCTTTAATATCCCAAAGCATTATTTCTAAATACAGATAAATTAATTTCTACTTTCATGAAAAACGTTTTTTAAGAATTTGTGTGTAAAAGCAGTGAACCAAAATTAAATTGTGTGCGTTTTCCCATTTTTAGAGAGTTAGCAAAAAATATTATATTAATTGCATTAATAATGCGTTATTTTCCTACTTCATTCCACGAAAGAAAAAGAAATCAGTAGACCTAAAAAAAATAATGCATCCATCACCTAAATCTAAAATTCTACTTAAAACGAACTCCTCGAAAAGCAAGTCCTAAGGTAATTCTCGAACACAGAATTTGAAAACTTCCTAAAAGAAATGTCCATTCTTCTATTCGAAGGTTATCTTGTAAAAATAGTAAATCAACTTGTTTTTTTCTTTTCTTCTTTTAAAATCCTCTCAGTCAGGAATGCGACAAAAATCAAAACCGTAATTCTTCTATAGACTTTATATTTTTTGAAAAAGTTTCCAAACAAAGGAAAAAATCAGTTATAACTTTTCAATAAAAAATTTAACAAAATGTTTGAGATTACACATACCAAAAAAGATAAGGTTATTTTCACAGCCGAAGCTAATAAATTTTATTATATTTTAAAAAAAATATTGTATAAGCTTTAACATTAAATCCCTTCCGAATTTTGCATGATATTCTAATGGTTTACATTTGAAACAGATGGTTTAAAAATAAAAAAATAAAAGTAATTGTATTTGTCAAATATATATCAGCATTAGAAAATATCTGATAATATATTTTTTCAAGCTTGTAACATAAATTTACATTTATTTTTTATTTAGATTTTACACCTATATTACTCTTATATTTATATATCTTTCATGTAACAAGAAGAAATTTACTATTTTAATATATTTCAATTTAAATACATACATGTAAGTCATAGCGAGAATTACATATCCTTTCCCGTTACCTGATATTTAGAAAACGAATAAAAATATTAGTGTAAAATATCTCAATATTTCGTTTTGAATGGAATGTACCGAAATCGGCCCAAAAAGCATTATTTTTAATATTTACAAAATATCCTAAGACATCACTCGTAAAACACAGAAACATTTAATGTATTAAATGAACGTGCGACTAAAATGCTCGTTCTAAAAACTTACAAGAAATGGTCCTTCCAGTAAAGAAATAAAATTTATTTTGTCACAAAAGTAATACATTCGGATTAAAAAGCGTTAGGTTATACATGAGAATAAAAACTGTGAAATATAAAATTCTAAGTCTAAATGTGAAGTGTAAGTCTTATCTTCTAGGATTAAGTCCTTGATTGAAGTTATGACTAAATAAATGGCATACAATTATAATATATTTGTCGGTTTACCGCATACCTGCTTTAACTTCTGAATACGAAACTCTGCATTTATGTGTGAAGACCACTAAAATTTCAAAATATAAACATTCTTGGATTTTAAAACAGAGCTGCACACTTTAATAAATTTCAGGCTTTAAAAGTTGTTAGATCGAATATCCTAAAATTAAGCTTTGCAGTTGACATGAATACTCAAATGTTTTTTTCAAATCACCATTGTCAGAGAAAGCTTTCTTGCACACTTCACAAACATGAGGCCTTTATTTGGTATGAATGCGCAAATGTCTTTTTAAAGTACTACTATGGGCGAAAGGCGAGCTGCGTATATTTCCTCTCACAACTATGTGGCTTTTCCTTGGTAGTTTTTTGGGGGAATACGGGAAATGAATTTCAAATTTCCGCTATGAGAGAAAGCTTTTGTATTGCACACTTCACAAACATAAGGCTTTCTTTGGTAAGAAACGCAAATGTTCTTTTAAAGTGCCACTCTGAGAGAAAGATTTGTTGCATATTTCACAACTGTGGAGGTTTTCCTGGTATGAACACGCAAATGTTCTTTAAAAGTACACCCTCTGTGAGAAAGATTTGCTGCAAATTTCACAAACTGTAAGGCTTTTCCTTGGTATGAATAAGGTTCTACCCTCTTCAATTGTCCATTAGAGAGAAAAGTTTTATTGCACACCTCTCACAAACATAAGGCTTTTCTTGGTAGCGAATACGAAATGTTCTTTTAAAGTGCTCCTCCGTGAGAAAAGATTTATTGCATATTTCACAACTGTGAGGCTTTTCCTTGGTATGAACACGCAGATGTTGTTTTAAAGTACACCTCTGTGAGAAAGATTTGTTGCAAATTTCACAACTATGAGGCTTTCCTTGGTATGAACACGCAAATGTTCTTTTAAAGTGCTCCTCCGTGAGAAAGAATTAATTGCATATTTCACAACTGTTAGGCTTTTCCTTGGTATGAACACACAGATGTTGTTTTAAATTACACTTCTGTGAGAAAGCTTTATTGCACACTTCACAAACATAAGGCTTTTCCTTGGTATGAACACGCAAATGTTCTTTTAATTTATCATTTAGTAAAAAAGCTTTGTTGCATAGTTTACAAACATGAGGCTTTTCCTTGGTATGAATAAACAGATGTCTTCTTAAAAGATAAGCTTGAGAGAAAGTCTTGTTGCAAATTTCGCAAGTTTGGAGCTTTTTGTTGGTATGAAGAACCCGATGTGCTCTCAAGTCAACATCTTGAGGGAAAGTCATATGACATATTTCACAAATATGAGGCTTTTCATCAGAAAGAATATGCACGTGTTGATTCAAAATTTCATTTCGAGGAAGGGCCATGTTGCTAATTTTAAAATGAAAGCTTTACCTCTTGTTCTATCCCGTAAATACTTATTTAATATAAAGAGAAATAACAAATGACAAATTACATCACTTTACATGAATAGCAGTTTATAATTATATTTTCATATTAATTTGCTTCATTTCAACGTTGTACTGAAATCGAAATCCAAACTTTTACTTTTGAAACTAAAAACCCAAAAATAAGAATTCCTTCTGTATATTATTGCTTTAAATATATTAAAAACGTTTCATACATTTTCTTCACAGTTAGCTCTACAAAAGTGAGTCTTTTTAATGGTACGGGCGTAAAAGATAATCAAAAATCTAAAAATATATTTTCTTTAGTACAGAAAAATTATTCACGTTTGATTTGCTTTGATTTTTAAGAGAATCACCCTTGTGAAGGAAATTCTTCATCATCACGAGGGCTTTTACGGATCTTGTATTTTCGACACGCATTTGTGACGAGGACTGCACCTGAGCCGGCAACCCCTCTCTTCCCACACCACGCCTGGCGCGCGAGGCTTCAGTTCCGACAGATTTCACGCAGCAGCTATTCCTACATGGTGATCAATAAGTGCACTTACAGGAACTTCCGCGACAATACTGGCCACGAATAAATACATGGCCATGACCATGACCCCTAAGCTACCGCGACCACCAGACTTAAATGAAACGGAGAATGAAATTTAGTTATAATGATGTTTTGAGAGCAAAAATAGTTGTCTATAGATACTAATATTATTTACAAACACTAATATTTGAATGAATAAAAAATAAATCGAATTAGCCGTGTATGGTTTCCTCCTAAAATAATGTTAACTGAGCAGAATAAATTATTTTATAACAATTTTTTTCGAAACGGAGGGCGTCCATTCTCGCCTGAATATCACCGAGAAGTCATTATTTCCCTTATTAGCTGGATCCTTTAGATCAGGAAGGATTCGAATTTAATTTCATTGACACCTTCCGATAGACAAACGGCCGATGAGATGAAAACGCAGTCGATTGTATTTTCGCCACCCACTGACTGCGAATCACATATTCAACGGCTCGACTCACAGGTATTGGTAGACGGAAGGACGTGCCCTCATAATATGATTCGAAATGTCAAAAGAACCATCGAATTATTATAGGGGTAAGAATAGCCTTTCGACGGAAATTCACCAATCCATTGATTATTTACATATAATTCAACTCTATTTCATGTCGCTCTTTCCTAATATTCAAAAGTTGTCATCCGGAGTGGTTGAAACTGGAGTTGTGTGCATGTTTGTTGATTCGATGGAATTAAGTCACACTTTTTACGATTTGGTACATCACTACGTCGTGAATTTTTATTTATATATTAGTATTACATTCTTTATTTTCAGTAGTATTGTTTACATTGTTTATGGCATTGTTTGTCATCACCTTCCTTGGACCAATAGTTGCTGGCTTAGGCCCACATCAACAGCCCTCGCGGGCTTCATATATATATAGTACCAAAACTAAATCTAAACAGATCGCTTTGTTTTATTCTGTATTAGATTAAAAGAAATTAAACAGAGCTTCCGTCGCCAGCCGTATAGTGGTTAGCGACGCCGACTGCTGGGCCTTAAGGCCTGGGTTCGAATCCCGGAGAAGGCACGGATTTTTGTAAATGTGTGGTGTTCTTTTGTGCGGCATGCTGGTACTCTGGGGCCAGCCATCAAGCTGCAAAGTCCTCTCGTGAGGATGGTAAAGTGAGTTAGATGTGAGGTCGCCACCACCCCCAGGATGCTCGCTTCCTCAATATTATTGAGCAAAATCGAAACTGTGTAGGTGCCCGGTCACCCGCATGGTGCCTCAAGGCCAATGACAGGCGTAAAATCTTACCCTTTGCCACGAGAGCCAGTAGGCTTTGATCTCTGATGTTTCTATGATCAGGTGGGCAAAAGTAATAACAACAAAAATTCTGGGTCGCGGTTCAAAATCCTTTACTTCTTATGATATGAAAATTTGGAGAGTGGAGTTTAGCTCTTGTGTCACTCTCGTCACTTGACTGTAATTCAAATTTAGGGTCCGTCACAATTGGGAAAGGTGTATTGAAGCTTATTTTACTTCAGTAAATATAATAAAAAAATATCTTAAATGAACAATTTAAAACAGTTTTATTTAGTTTGAAAGCATCAAAATAAACATTTCTCATAACAAAGCAATAACGAAAGTATTTTAAAGGAGTATTTATGCGACTTTCAATAAAGAATTTTACTGAGGGGGAATTGCTTTTCTTTTGAAAGAAACTTCTGACAGCTTCAATTTTTTTATATGCATCATGAAAATAAATAATACGCATCAAGAGAGAGAAATTCGGCGAAGTGTACTAACGAACAAAATACGGATTTTGGGACAGCTCTTATGTACACCCTGTTTCTCAACAATTACACCTCAAAGAGACACACTTATGCATTTTCATTAGGGCGTGCAAGATTTGTGACAGGGTACGATTAAGGAATTATTTGGGGACGAGAATTGCGTAAAAAGTACTTTGCAGCCACTTTTCGGAATGGCCAGTCACCCGGAATGCTCGAAGCTCATGCTAAATACCAGCTCTTGTCTTTCGCAACGAAGCTGTAGTTGACAGGCATCGTGCCCGCTTCTCTATTTATGCCAGGCCCGACTCCACGCGATCATTTTTTCTTCAATTCATTTCACCATTTTTTTAATTAAATAAATTTATTTATGAAAGGTTTATTAAATATTAAATGATATTTTTGTAATTTTTTTGTATTTTATAAAAAAAAAAATTATTTTGATTATATAAATATTTTATTAAATTTTAAAATTATTTTATATTAATAAATAAAATTTATAATAAAATATATAATAAATACTAAAAGATATTTTACAAAAAAAAATTAGTTGAAACAGTTTTATAATGTGAAAACTTACTATAAATAAAAAAATTATATATAATATAAAAAACAGTTATAAAATATATTATTATTATTAAATTAATTTTTTAAAAATTTAAAATAATAAAAAAATCTTTTTATGTTTTAATTTATTTTTTTACAATTTTATAAAATATTTAATAAATCCCAAATAAATTTATTTAATTTCAAAAGTTTTTTAAATAATTTTAATAAATTTATTTAAATAATTTCTATATATATGACAAATTAATAAAAATTTTGTAATGAATCATAATTTCAGTAATAAATCAAAATTTTAATAATAAACAAAAATTTTAATTATAAATCAATAATTTTAATTTAAACTAATTTTAATTATAAAAAAAAAAATTTAATTATAAATAAAATTTTTAAATTTAAAATTAATAATTTTAATAATAAATTAACAATATTTTTATTAATACTAATTTTTAAATAAAAATTAATTAATTATAATAAATAGTGATTTTTTAATTAAAATAAATATTAATTTAAATTTAATATAAATAGTGATTAATTAATTAATTTTAATAAATAATTTAATTAAAAAATTTTTAAATTATTAATAATTTTTTTAAATATTTTATTTAATAACTTTTTTTTAATATTTTAATTAATACAAATTTTTAAATATTTTAATAATAAAAATTTTTTTAAAATTTTTTACTAGTAAAAATTTAAATTATATTTTTTAAAATTTTTTTTTTATTTTGTAAAATTTAAAAAAATAAAAAAATATCATTTAATATTTAATAAACCTTTTCTAAAAAATTTAAATTTTAAATTTTAAAAAAAATAAAAAATGAATTGAAAAAAAAATTAAGGGTGGAATCGAACCCAAACCCTCCAGCATAGAAAGCAGACGATTTACCAATCAAGCTACGAACTCGTTGGGGGAAATTTAAAAATTAATTGTATGCTGAGAATTTCGAACCATTTCTCCGAATTGACGGCCCATTGACGGAATTACATTGGGGGGAAACCCTAAAGAGCACATTACACCAAGTCGATCCCAAATGAATTTCTTAAGTCGCCCTCCCTTTAGTTTCTGAAGCAGTATTTTTACATTTTGTTCAAGTTTTTCAAGAAATTCGACAAAATATGCAAAATTTCTTTTTAACACCAAAGTAGCACCAATGTAGTAAAATCATACATTAAGCCCCCTCCAAAAAAAAAAAAGAAAAGAAACTCTTTCATTGAATACATAAACAATTTCGTAATCAAAACTGTTACATTATTCTAGTACAAATTCTTTTAACAGGATTTTTATTACCTTATTACACAACTTAGAAACTTTTCAGAATAATTTACCACAGAACGTAGAAACTATGCATTATTGTAGAATTTAAAAGGCTATTTCTTTTTCTATCAGAAAAATATATGAAGAAAAGAATTTTTTTGATCCTCTCGTGAAACATTAAATAAAATAACTCCAGTGCTGAGGCTATCAATTAGAATATGGGACCATTTAAACAATAATAAAAAGGGAGGCAAGACGAAAAAACCTTTTGCTTAATTAAATTACAAAAGTGAGCATTATATTCTCAATAAACGTAGCATTTAGATATAACGAGAAACGTGGTATGCGTATTAGACGTTTCCTTGTATGAGTATTAAAAGAATTCTGTAAATGGGAAAAAAATAAAAAAAATTCAGAATTTTTTAAAAAATTCCTTAAGATATGTGTGTAATACCTAGATGCCCAAGAAAAATCAGAAAATATTTCTAGAATAATATTGCAAATAAAATTAAATATAATGTAAAATACAAGCTAATGATTATATTAAAACCAATTTTTTTTTTTTTAATTTGCAAGAATAGAAAAAAAAATTAAAAATAAAAGAAACATATTTTGTGTCATCATACATATTTGAGCATTTATTTCTTAATTTTATTATTATTCCATCAATTAAGTAATTTAAAAAGAAAACTGAAACTACACACACACTAAAAGTTCCGAAATTACCCGTTTGATTTTGTGCTGCCCTCTATTAAAAATTTCGAAAACGAATAAAACATCAATGCAAGAAAAACGCATTTTTAAAAAATATACCTGATTAATTAAGTAAATCATGATTCTGTTTCCTTTATGAAAAATATGCTTAAGACGCAAATGTTATGTGACAGGATACATTAAATCCAGCATGTTTGTGTAAAATGTCAGTGTGAAGAATATAGATACGTATCACTTATTTTAAAATCCTTTTCAAATGAACAAAGTAAATCGA
>BMAV01018658.1:17500-46835 GCA_019973955.1 Trichonephila inaurata madagascariensis | reverse complement strand
AAAAACTTTTAGAAAAATTCGATATTTCGATGTTCTTAGTAGCAGAGATGTTTTATTAATAGAGATAAAATTGATAATAGCTCCATATAAGAAACACAAGTGCTGAATTCGATTGAAATTTTCAAACTTTTTTTTTTAAAAAAAAGGTGTTTACTAAGTCGCAGAAAAAATAATTATGCAACGTAAGAAACTTTAGGAAATAAATTATGTTAAGTCATGAATGTAAGTGAAATTATAAGTAAAAATACTGGTAAAATAATAAGTATAATAACAAGTTAATAAGTGACAAATTTGCAAAAATTAAAGAAAATAAAATGACCTGAGAATTAAAAAAAAATTTATGTTATATGATTAATAATTCTATCTTATCTATTATTAATCCTATACTATATTCAAAAAAATTCTTAAGATATTTTACTAATTAATTCATTCTTTTTTTATTTATAAGATATTCATTTCATATTTGCTTTTGTCACCCCGATATCTCAAGAATATTCCTATGCGTAAATAACATCTTTATTATGCATAACACAATTATAATATATGTTAAAATACAGATACTAATATATTTGTATGAATATTTAAACTATGGAATAAATATTAAATTAACAGGTAATATACCCATGAACGTTAAAGACGTGCGTGCTTTGTTGTGTTACAATGAGAAATGGCCCTTACCAACTTTTCAGAAAAACTTTCTGGGAGGACTGGCCCCGCCGTAATATTCCGAAAAATGCACTTGATTCGTTGCAAACATAACAGGGCTTGTAAAGAGGGTTCTCACCACTTCAAAGACTCTTAAAGATATGGGATTGAGGACTGTGTATCAGTCCAGATGCCCAAAAATAGACTGCCATCCACTGTAAAGAGGGTTCTCGCCCAATCCTTCTTATGCTAAACATTCTATGTGCGAAAATGGTTCAAAATTTTGGGGGAACAACCCAATACCCCCCCCTTGTGGCTTCACACAAAGCTTAACGACCTATGGTCACCACATACTGCGTACAATAAATAGAGTGTGCTGCTTATCCCTTAAAACGGATTTTAAAGAAACTTTTGTGAAAAAGACCATTGATCGAATCAGTAGCGCACACAGGAATTTTTCAAGGGGGCCGGGGTCGAAAGTCACTATTCTTGTACAGCCCGTTTTGTCGATTTTCGGGAAAAAAAACCAGTAAAAACTAATTACTGAATAAATAATTAGCTTTAAATTAAAAATTAATCATTAATAACAAATACTTCATTAAATTTTTCGTACTATTCTTAAAATTGAATCAATGGGAAAAAAAATAAAAGGGCTTTGGGAGGGCCCCCTTTTTGTGTGCCCCAGGGATCAAACATTCCGGAAAAACTGAGCGACGTTACTGGGGGGTTTTAAAACCCGGACGTCCCCGGGGCGGCAAATTCAAGGGGGTTTTGGGTTGAAAAAAAAAATTTTTTTTGTTTAAAAATTTTTTTTAATATTTTCGAAATACCATTGGGTGTTTTGGAAAATTTTTTTTATATCTTTTTTCCCTTATTTTACACTTTTTTTTTTAATGTAGTGTTTTTTCCCAGTTGAAATTTAACTCGATGCGGGTTATATGTTCAAACGTGAAGTTTGATAAGTTTAACATCTTTAAAAAACTTTCTCCCCACCCAAGGGGGGGTCACTACGCGCTTTTTCACCCACCCACGTGGTGTAGTTATAATGGGAGTGGGCCGTTTTTTTGGGGTTGTGATAGAGTCACGGGATGATTTATTTTAGTCTTGAGCGTGGTTACTGTAAAGTAAAATAAACATTAGAACCCCTACCATCAGTAGATCTTTTGAAGAAATTGGCATACGAAAGGGCCCGATTTCTTCTCTTTAATTTTTTACTGTTTGAATTAATAACGTTTTTTTTTAAAATTATTTTGTATTTGACTTCAAGTAATACATAACATAAAAGGCGAAAACAATATTTTTTTATATAAAATGTTTTGTTATTTTTTCTAAGTTTTTCAAGTTTTTTAAAAGGTGTGCACTTTTTAGAAAAGATCTTTTAATTTATTTTTGGCTTTTGGGGAGAAGGGCGACATTTTCCATTTTTGTCCGGGGGGGCAAAACGCTAGAAAAAGGCCCCGTTACTTATTTTGTATTTTTGTATGACAGCCCCGATTAAGCTTAGGTTGGGAAGTATTGCTTAGATTTAAGCACTGCCGTAGTAAGTCTTGAGTGCAGAGCTTAGAGTCTGCTCTCAGGGGCCCGGAAGGGGAAAAGGGGGGAAAAATGAAAAAAAAAATTTTCGGCTATATTTTAATCCCTAGGAAAAGGGGCCGTGTTTTTTTGCCCGGGGGCCGTGGGGCTTTAAAACCGGCACTACCTGAGTGGGCCATGTATCAAAAATTTCTGGGGAAAATTTGAAAAAGGAATAAAAAAATTATCGTATTTATAGAACTTATTTGAAAGTGTGAAAATAAGTATAAATAGACATAAATATTAAAATACTTTATTACTTAAGAATTAGCCTAATTGTTTTTTTTCATAGATACTTCTGTTTTTTTGTCAGAAAGCGCAATATTAATAGCATCCATTACAGAAAACCATTTCAATTTTCCTAGTTCTTCTGTTTCTATCGACTATATTGCTAAATCCAACAATTGATCTTGTCCTACGGAGAAGTTCTAGAATAATTTGTAAAAATTTCCTGCTTAGAAAAACTTTTATCAGCTGTTGCAATTGGAACCAGAAGAGTCAAAAATAGCAGGCACGATATCCTTCACTAAAGACCAAGCCTTTGTGTAACTTCGAAGTGTGACGTTTATCCACAATCAGCAAATCGACAAACGAAGGAATGTTGATGTTTACTAACAAACGACATCTCGAAGAGATTTTTCCCATTCCAAATGTTATCTGTATTTTGACGAGCTTTTTTTGAATAGGAATTTTTTAGATTTCGTTCCGAGTTTACACCACTCCTTGTCTTCTCACTATTTTGAGTAAATCCATACCCGCTTTCCAGTGCCAGTTTATCCATTGGGAGCTTGGGGCGGACGCCCAGATAAGATGGACCTAACCAGATTTTTTGGCTAAAAATTTCATTCCACCAATTCCAAGAGGGCCCGTAGATCATCTGCGCCCAGGGCCCAAAATGAGCTTAAATCGACATTGCCGCTTTCAAAGGTTTCCAATCGTGGGAACAACGAGTTCATGGAAAAACTTTAACCGTTTGAAGTCAGTGACAGACGATTTTAGAAACGTAAATTGGGAGCTCTATTAATAAGATTCCAATGGCAACGGTCCATGAATTTTTCCTTACACATATTGGGACTCCTTCAGCTTGAAAACCCCGTATCATCGATTCTAGAGTTTCTGATTTCTCGGTTTTTTCCAATCCCGGGAATGCAACTGTCGTTCCTGGAATTCCTGGGAAATACATCAAAATTTTAAAAAATTTAAAAACAGGTTATTTTTTGAATAACATCAATAATAAGTATATAAAATAAGGGAAGTACCCTCCCCTCTTCAATTTTCGATTCAACTTCGACTTAAAAAATTTGCAGATTTTAAGCGCTTGTATTTGTATTAAAACTTTAAAATGTATGTCATACATTAATAAAACTGAAAAAGGTTTGAAAGAGTAAACAGCTTTAAAGTTAATAAAAATGAGTTTAGTCAAAAATTAGACTTCTACATATGTCGAAATACTGTTTTTTTTTTTAAAGAATGACATTCCTTATGAACTTGAAGGGTTGTAATCCTAGAAGTATACTACTTTTTTCTGAAGCTTGGAATAATACCTCGAGAATAAAAGACTTCAAAACAAAACCACGTACGTCTCAGGTTTCTTCAAAAAAAATTAGATGCGCGTTATACAGCGAATATACCTAAAAATTAAAAATTGCAGCTTGAAAGTAAAGGTGTGCGTTATACGCCGGATTTTACGATACTTTTTTAGTTTGATATATTTATTTATTATAAACTAACTTTATTTTGCAGATGTTGTTACCGCCTCGATTTTTAATTTTCAACTTCATTATATACACAGCGGAAAACTCTTTCCCCAAGTTAAAATTTTTTTTTTAGAGAAATTTATCACTTTTAGCACTAAAACCAAAAATTGCTTACGACATAGAAAAATTTTTACAATTAAAGATTTTGTAAATTAAAAATCTCGAAAAAAAAATTCACACTTAAAAAATAATTATTGACATTAATGTTCCTTTACTGATTCACATGCGTTCAAAATTAATCACTCGAAGTTGAATCATTTATTTCTCTAATGTTGTTACTTAGAGATAAATATTAATATGCATGAAATACTTCTATAATATTTCTGTTGAGTGGTAAAAATAATTGTAAGACGTGGCGAGTGGATGTTATTACTGTAGCGAACCCCAAAGGATAGGGCGTGGCCGATGGCGAGTGAATGACTGTATATTAGATACATTTTCTGTGTTGGTTGATGTTACGTATTCAATACTATAAATAAGGCAGTCTGAGACATTAATCCAGTTTATTACATCTTGAAACACATAGAGATCAAGTAGGGATGGCATTATACATAATAAGAAGCAAACATCATGGAACAAACACAGACTAAGACAAACACAGAACGCGCGGCAGCCGGCTGATTACATGATGAAGGCAAGCAGACAAAAGAGAGCGATTACACAAGATTTTTGTTTTTATACCAGTAGTGAAAGTGCGTGATTATTACTTAATAGTAGTTCTGATTGGCTAGAATGGACGGGACAGGGATTTCGGACTAGCCGATTACGATTAAGATTACAATGTTATTTTAAATATTAGTACAAAGAGTTAATAAAAAGGATACTTGAGGGAATTATTACAAACATATTTGAAAATTTATTTGCTGCTGAAGTATCGATTACATACGTTAAAAATATTAATTATCGTATTTCAGAGATTTTGTTTGTATAACCGATTTCTTATTTATGGAATTTTGATATTAATGTTATAAAAATGTAATAAAATATTATTATAAGAATCTCACACGAAAGGTTAGTTAAAAAAAAATAAAACAAATAAGAAAACTTGCCAGATTGCCAAAAATATTCTCCCACAAACATTTTGGGGGTTCATTCCTTTTTCAAATTGCTGATACAATTAAATAAATCAAAATAAAGACAAGTATCCGAAAAAAAATGGAATAAATAATATAGTTTTAAGTACTAGTACTTACGCGTTATCTACAAAAACCAAGATCTCTGAAAGATCAGATTGCCGTGCTAGTAGGCTACGAAAAAAGCTTCCTTTAAAAACTAAATACTTTTAGTTGAAGAAACTCGATAGACAGACAGAAACTAATCAGAACAAATAGTTTCCCACGCCTAACTGGAAAATTATCGAAACCCCCAGGGGGGGGAAAAAATTTATCTTACCCACTCTTACCCCACTGCTGCGGGGGATTTAGGGTGAACGTCCAAATCGCCCGTCGATCAGCTAAAATTTATATCCGAGGTTGAAATCCACAGCCAAGTTAGAAATAGCTACTTATAATAGATTATTTAACCCTTTATCTACCGCATTATGATTTACTGGAGTTTTTCATGCAACATTTTTTTTTCGATCACTACATTGAAAATTAAGGGATATACATAAAAAAAAATACTAACTTTGGGAAATTTAACCTTTTTAAAAAAAAGCTTTAAAATTTAATTTATTAAAAAGATTAAATTTTTCCCCAAACCTTAAAATTAAAATTTTGACCCCTTTTTTTAAAAAAGATAATTTTTCCCCCAAAAAGGTCCTAAAACCTTTTCCAAAAAAAAAAAAAAAAAAGCCCCAAACTTAAATTTTAAAAAACCCCAATATTTTTTCGGGACAAAAAAGGGAAACCCCTCCCTTTCCGGGGTAAAAAAAGGGGGTCAGCTTAGGGAAACCCCGGGTTCCCCGGAAAAATTTCTAATCGATGGCGAAACGATTTTAAACCCCGGGATTTAAGTATAAAAGGGAAGGAAAATATTTTTTCCTAATTTCCCAACTGTACATTGCGGTTCTGTAACTGAAGATAAAAACAAACTCAGGGGGCCAACAGCCCATGGGCGAGGGGGCCCATCCAATACCTATACGTGACCATTGGGGCTGAAGTGGAAGACGATGTCCCATCGGTGGGGGAGTCTGAAGCGAATCCCCAGTGTTTAAGTCCCCAAGCCAGCTTTGTACTCATCGATCCCCTACGTAGGGGTGAAAAAGGGTGGTCTTCCTTGCCCAGCCCAAATTAAAAAAATTATAAGAAATTTTCCTTATATAAGTTACTGAGCTCAATTTAAGTGCACTATTTTTTATTTATTTTTTGAAAAAAAAAAATTAAAAAAAAAAGTGTGTGTTATGTAACTTTTATTGCAATATAATAAAATAATATAAAAATGTTTGTTTCTTTCGACCTACTAGATTGTGAATATTCTATTGTTTGCTATAAATAACGGGGTCCACGAAATAATTTTATAGTTGTTAGTTTTCTGATGGAAAAAGCACCATTTTACATTTGTGAGGGAAAAAAAATCCCTACAATTACAGAGAGGGGATAACTTATCAACAAATCTAAATTTAAGTAAACACAGCTCCTAAATATTAAGTTGCAAGTTCATGCAAAATACACACAGGATTTCTCTCACAGCCATATAAACATAAAATCATTCAGAACAATGTATTTAGATTTAAAATGTTTGCGACATAGCCAGCCTGTGATGACTATGTCTATTAGGATCCGCGTAAGCTAGAGGTGTGGGATTATCTAAATGATGAGACATATTGGATTCTTAATACAACTTTTATTAAGAAAAAACTTATATTATTTTTAAATTTTAATTGACAACTTTCAAAGTGGGTTTAAACCAATTAAACCTTATATTCAAGTCAATCCGCAAAAAAGATCATTTATCTTAATTTTAAAAATTAACTGCTTCATCTAACTTCCTATACAAAATATTACCCTTTTGCAGAGTCTCCTTCTTTCATCAATTGAGACAATACCTATAATTTAAATTTTTGAAAATGGAAGATTCAGACTTTTTTTAAAATTTAATTTATATGAACGTATCCTTTTTCCCAAATTAAGACATCTAACTCTTGACCCAAATGATTCCACACTAAGTTATCTCTAAACTTGCCGCTTTTTTCTCATCAAAGTTTCCCTAAAAAATTATATCTCATTTACATTTTTTCTATCCTTTTTATCTTCTTGGTTTTGGGTTTGGGAAAAAGGTTTTCCCTTAATCGTGGCCGTAAAAGAACATAGGGTTATGTTAGAAGAAGTGGGGCGGGGGGCGTCAAAACCCCCTAAAAAGGAAGAAAAACGGGGTTTAAAAAAATTCTCAATGCCCTTAAAAAATTCGAAAATCTAAATCTTTTTTCGGGAATATCCTCTTTTTCCCGGGGTTTTTTTTAAAATTTTTAAAAATCTTAAACCCTCTTTTTAACTTTTATATTTTCCCAATATTTATCTTGATTTTTAATTTTCATTACTCATCTTAGAATTAAATTTAATATTCAATTTAAATTTTTTAAAATTTTAAACTCTTGACAATAAATTTTACTCCATTAACTAGGCCAACATTAATAATTATTTTAATTCTGCCCTCTCATTTTTTTACATTTTATACTTAAAGTAACTATCATTAAATTCCCCTAAAAAATTTTCCTTGGGTGCGCAGCCCCAAATTTTTATTTTTATCATCACTCCCTTTGGGCTGGATTTTCTGCTCCTTTTTTCCCTTTGTTGAAGTTACTTATCAAAATTTTCCCGGGTTTTTTCCCTGAAATGAAAATTTTTGAGTCACTGTTTCCAATCTATTTTTAAATAATATCAAAAATTTTTTAAAATTTTTTATTAAATTATATATTATTTGTAAATCACAAAAATTTTCCCATCTCCATCCCCATCGGGTTTTAAAAAACTCCCAATAAGGGGGAAGCGGGTTTTAATTATTATTTTTGGGTTGCCCTGACTACCCCCGGGGTTTTCCCTGAACCGTTGCCTCAAAAAACGAAAAATACAAAACATATATATATAAAATATTATACAATTAAAAACTTTTTTTTCAATAAACTATTATAACAAAAAAACAAAAAAATTTTTCCCACCCTCAGAAGTCATACATCAAAAAGAAAACAAATGTGCAGTAAAATTTTGTTTTCTCCAAAAAAAAAATTTTTAACAAGCCCAAAATTTCCCAAAAAATAAATATACACTCATTGTGGTTTTTTAATTTTGCTTGGCTTAAAATTTTTAAAGCACCCCCCGAGATTTCTTTCTTTGCAATAATTTTTCCCGGGCCCTTTTTTGGAAGATCATAAAAAAGGGGAAACAATACAACCTGTTTTTTTATATTCGGTCTTCCACCATTACGCCCAAGGGTGGGGGTGCTACCATTTTTCTTTCCTCGGCTGCACTGGAATTTCTTTTTTTTTGGCTTTTGGGGGGGTTTTGTAATCTCCCCCTTTGGGCCCCTTTTCTTGATTTCCCTGTTGTGTGCCCTTGGCTGGTCGGGTTTCCCTGTTTTTTTTCTCTGGCGTGGCCTCAGGTTTATTTCGGACCACCCTGGAACTCCAGCTGTCTCCGCCCCTTTCTTTTTTCTCTTCTAGAAATAGTACTGGATGAAAAAGGTTTTTTTGTTATTTTTGGGTTTTCCCTTTTTTTTGGCCACTTTCTTTGTGGTCCCCCTTTGGCACTCCCTGATCTCTTTTTTCCCCTTTTGTAATTTGCCCTTTTTTACTTTTCCTGTCACTCCCAAATGAATTTGGGGAACGACCGGCCAGTGATTTGCTTTTTTATGGCCTACCCAAATTTTTTATATTGATTTGATTGGCGAAATCCTTTTGCCTCTAACTTCCCGTTTCCCCCCCAGTTTTTTTCAAAAACCCCCATATTGTGACTCATTTAATTCTTGATGTATTTTTTCCGAAGAAAGTTTCCTGACTTGATCTTATACTTTTTGGGGATACCTTTTTCCTAATTCAACCTCGTCACTTTTTCCAACTAATATATTCTTATTTGATCTACGTTAACCGGTAATTTTTTCCTGTTTTCCCAAATATTACAATATTATTGTTTTTTTTCTTATTTCCCAAAACTCTATAAGGCCCTTAAATTTTTTTTTTTTAAATTTCCTTTTCAGAACTTTTTTTAGCTCTGAACTTAAAAAGGGGGTGTTTCTAATAAGACCCCAAACATTTACCTTTGGACATGTCTTTTTTTTTCGTCTATTATAATATCTTTTCCCCCCTTTCCTGTTTTTTCCATTCTTGGGCCCCCCTTCCTTAAATATTTTTTGATTTTTTGTATTTTGAATTTTGAACTTTCCCAGATCATAACTAGTTTTTGAAATGGTTTTAAACCAATTTTTGGCCCAAAAAAAAAAATTTAACGGGGGATTTTCCCCTTGTTTCATTACCGCCTTTTTCCCAATGGGGTAAGCAAACTCACGTAAATTGGTCCCAAGTATCTTTTTGATCATTAACATAAATTTTCAATCATTTGGGCTATATCTGGGGGGAACTCCCCTTTTAGTCCGATTTGCTTTGGCTAAGCTCAACAGTCTTCATCCTTATGCCTAATCTTTCACTTAAGGGGGCTCAAAAATTTGGGGTATAAATTGGGGGCCTTTTCCTTATTAATTTTATTGGGGCTCCATAACGCGATATAAAATTATCAAAAAAAATATCCGCTATTATACGGGGATGAGGCCTTTTGGGGTTAAAATTTTAGCCCATTTGCTGAAATGATCGGTTATTTAAAATATAGCGATTACGTCTTTTTTCCATTTTGGGGTGGGCCCAACAAATCTAACGTCACTATCTCATTTTTGGGTAATTTGATATAATTGGATTTAATCGACCAGCTGGTAACGCGTTTTTAAGGGTTTTTAACTTGGCCCCATATGGCATGGGGGGAAAATTGATAAAAATTTTCTCATGTACGGGGGAAAAAAAAACGTCCCCTTTTTAAAGATACGTTTTAAATCTTCCCATGTTTTCCAGCCCATTGGCCTGTCAATTTAAATTCTCTCATTATTTCATTCATAAAAATTTTGGGTGTATAAAGTTTCACCCTTTTAAAGACGTTGCGTGTTTCGCATAAAAAAAACAATCCTTCAATTAAACGGGAAAACGGGGAAAAATTCCCTTAAAGGGTTTCATTAACCGAGGTTATCTTCCGGGTTTTCTAAATATCTATAGAAAATGACCCCAATTCTGGGTCATTTTTTTTGTTCTGTTATTAATTGTTCCGCGAAGTAAATTCTTTAAAACCCCATTATGGCCGGGGAAATTTTTTTCCCAAATTTTACTTTCCACTCTTTTTGGTAAAACATTAGCCACCATATTTAACTTCATTTCCCGACCCATTAACGTGTAAATTCCCCTTTTTCTTCCCTTTTTTATCTTCAATAAACGAATTTTTTGAATTTTAACGATTTCTGATCAAAAAGGCTAATAGAAACCTTGACCCACTTTTAAAATAACCCCAGAATACATGGGTATTCTAAATCCGTCAACACATGAAATGACCAATTTCTTTCAAAAACTCTGATGCGAATATTTTTAAATTTTACAATCCCCATGTTTTTTGGGATTTTGCACCCTGTGCTTTTTTATTCCGGGGTCGCGATTTTTTTAAATTTTCCTTTTAAAAAAAAATTTTTCTATATACTTCTTCCCATATAAATATTTATCTGCTCCGGTGTCCCCCCAAACGCTTTCAAAATGTGTTATTTAAAAAATAGGAAAGTGGGGGAAATTCTTTCGGGTGATATCACATTCGGAGAAAGCTTAGTAAATTTTTTTTTGTCATTTCCTTTTTTTTTGGGGTTTTTTTCTTTTTTTAAAAAGTTTTCATTCCCCATCGCCTCGACTGAAATTTTCCTCCCCTTTTCTACGGTCCCCCCTAATTTAAAAATTTTCGGTTTTTCCCATTTTTAAAATGGTAACCCCCTTGTTGAATCTCTGATCACTATTCTGAAATCCCCATTCTTAAAAACCCCCTATTACTTTTTTTGGTATTCTCATAAAATTTTTTCTACCGTTATTTGGTCTACGTCCCCCTTCAAAATTTCCCCCAGTTTCTACCATTGGGAAAATTAAAGGGATCCCAGCCAATTTGACCTCGTCTTTCCTATATTATCATTTTTGTGAACCCCTTTTTTTAAATTTTCAAAAAATCCCCTTTCCCAATTTAGCCAAGACTTCCAAAAAATTGGTCCGTGTTCTGGGGGTTGCGCACTTCCACATAATCCTGGATCTGTGGCCAGTCGAACCAAAAAATGATCCCCAACTCTGCCTGGGACATTCCCCAATTCTAAACTTCTCTCGATTTTTTTAAAAAATTATATACGAAATCGGGGTTTTTCCCCCTTTTTTCCCTGCTTAAAGCATAAAATTTTGATTGTAATTCTTTCTTTTCGACCCGGGGAAAAACCTTCGCTGATTCAGCCTTGGGGGTTGGGGCAAAACCCCTGGCTGTATTTTTTTTCCCAACACCGATCCAAAAAAACCGAGTCCCCAAACTTGAGCCTTCCCCGAGATGACTTTTTTAAAATAAACACTGACAGATTACCCGGGTTTCAAAATAACTGTATTTGGGTTTTCTATGGTTTCTAGGAACCCCTAAAATGTTTCTGACCCCCTGAAAGTCCTTTTAGGGGAGTACGGGACCTCCACCTGCATTACCTAACCCAAAATTAAAAATAGTTCGGGGCCCTTCGACATAGCCATCCCCGTTGACTATGTCTATTAAAGGGTCCCCCGTAAGCTAGAGGGGGGATTATCTAAATGATGAGACATATTGGATTCTTAATACAACTTTTATTAAGAATAACTTATATTATTAATTCTAATTGACAATTTTTCTTAAAGTGAGGTTAACCAATTAAACCTTATATTCAAGTCAGATCACGCAACTAGATCATTTATCTTAATTATAATAAATTAACTGCTTCATCTAACTTCCTATACAAAATATTACCTTTTGCAGAGTCTCCTTCTTTCATCAATTGAGACAATACCTATAACTTAATTTGATATGCGAAGATTCAGACTTCTTTATAATTTAATTTATATGAACGTATCCTTATTCCAGAGATATAAGACATCTAACTCTTGATCCGAATGATTCCACACTAAGTTATCTCTAAACTTGCCGCTCTTTCTCATCAAAGCTTCTATCCTTTTAAAGTATATCTCATTTACATATGCTATCCGTTTATCTTCTTGGTATTGGGTTGGAAAGGTTTTGCCATTAATCGTGGCCGTCAAAGAACATAGGAGTTATGTTAGAAGAAGTACGCGAGAGACGTCACATGTTTCTCATAGTGGTTACAAAAGCAAAATATAAAAAATAAATTAAACGCAGAATATATGAAATGTGACTGCAGATAATTTCAATAGACCTGGACTTCGACAGTTAGTGTTAAAAACTGAAAGCACATATCCCAGATGTGACACTTGAAATACAGGTATTATTAATGAGTAAATTAAATTAAGATTACAGTAAAAATTTTTAGTAATAAATACATTACCTTTTTTAATTGTCTTTACTTAAAGTACCTGTAACATGTTGATATACTTTAAATATTACTTGAATATATTTAGATTTATTCATCTATAACTGCGGAATGAAGTTCCCCGAAAACATCTCTTGTCTAACAGTGCCAGTCAGCAGGAATTTTTCAAGGGGGGGTCGAAAGTTCACCATTCTTGTATCATGCTCTTTTTGATTTTGTCTATTTTAGGGAACAAAACACAGTAAAAAACTAATTATTGAATAAATAATTAGCATTAATTAATAAAATTAATCATTAATAACAAATACTTAATTAAATTTTACGTACTATATACTTAGAATTATAATCAATCGGAAAAAAAATCATGGGTTTTGGGGTCCGGATCCCCAGGATCTTCCCCCTTGCGTGCGCCACAGGTGCCAGTTTATCCGTTGGGGGCTTGGGGCCAGCACCCAGGGACCCGGATAAGCTGGACTTTACCAGATTTTCTGGTTATAAATTTCGATCCTCCAATGCCAAGTGGGGGCCTGTAGATCTTCTGCACTCAGAGCCCGAAGTGAGCATAAATCGGCACTGGTCTCTAAGGGGGGGTTCCATGTGTCAAAAAAGTTTGAAGGAAGACCACTACTCTACGGCAAATAACATTTACAGATGAGAAAGCGAGGGGAGGTCCTACTTTCGGCCTACTCGTCGTCAGGGTTGTTATCAAAGCTTAAGTTCCCGAACCCACAGATGGGCAGTTCAAATGACCCTGCCCAAGGTCATCATGGGTAACCCAAGCAAAACAGGGCGTTTTAGACGCCTGGATAGGAATGGGATAGAATTTGAAAAATTTATTTAACCCTTTGAAAAGTTTTGGTTACTTTCTGAAGATTAAAAATGCTTTACTACTATTATATTAATTGAAGATATATGCGTAGCAGTGACGCACACAAGGGAAGGGTCCTGGGGGTCCGGAGCCCCAAAGCCTTTGATTTTTTTTCTGATTGATTAAAATTCTAAGTATATAGTACGTAAAATTTAATTATTTGATATTAATGATTAATTTTATTAATTAATGCTAATTATTTATTCAATAATTAGTTTTTTACTGTGTTTTGTGCCCGAAAATCGACAAAATCAAAAGAACCATAGTACAAGAATGGAGAACTTTCGAACCTGACCCCCTAGAAAAATTCCTGTGTGTGCTATTGATGCGTAGTAATATACACATGTTAGCCACTTTATGCAATAATGTCATGTGTATAGCATGAACTCCCTGTTGATGTATTAGACCCAGGTACGTCTTAAGACCTCTTAAGGCCCTAGGCTCCGACACAAATGTAGGCCCCACCTATGACCCTTAAAAGTAAACAGACATACGTTGTAAATAATACTCGTACAAACAATAACCCGAAACAGATAAATGTGCATCATTTACAATCCCACATACCAGCTCGACCGACTGCCGCCTTTTGACTGAATGAGTAATGATGGTGTATGGTGGTAGGCCTAGACTGTATGTGAACTATGGTCATCACATGAAGCCAGTAGGGCACACAAAAATTTTTCAAGGGGGATTAAATTTTACCTAATATATACAAAGGATTATAACCAACCAGAAAAAAAATCAAGGGCTATCGAAGGGGTCCGGACCCCTAGGACACCCCCCTTGTGTGCACCACTGCATGTAGCTATTTGACATATCGTCCGAAATTCCCAGTTTTTCGGAGAAACAACAGGAAATAACAATTGACATTCGAAATTATTCGAATTATGATGTTAAGGCAGGGTCGAGAACGAGACGTGGGCCCCATTGCGGCCTAGGCCCATGCCTTAAGACATCCCTGATTAGACCTGTGTTGTCCCTTAAAGGTATTTCACGTTTCAAAATGCATACACATTCATTCGAGTTATATAAGGTCTTTTGATCTCTTTATTTCTGCATTTAAGCGCATGTGCTCTTTTCAGTGGTGTTCAGAAGGGTGAGGTTTGAAGATTCTAATCGCTCCCTTTCCTCTCAGACCAACAGATTTTTAATTTTTATCATAAAGGCTACTCTTCTTGGCGCGTTAATAAAACCATAAGATGATCAAAACTAGTTTTATTTTCCAATATCGCGGCAGCCTTC
Organism: Trichonephila inaurata madagascariensis; assembly: GCA_019973955.1. Classification (NCBI taxonomy): domain Eukaryota; kingdom Metazoa; phylum Arthropoda; class Arachnida; order Araneae; family Nephilidae; genus Trichonephila; species Trichonephila inaurata. The sequence continues at coordinate 32,240 of BMAV01018658.1, read as the reverse complement.
GTATATATTGCTTCAAGGCACGACATTAATAAACAAATAATCCATCAATCCGATTTTTATGTTATTTATGAAGCAACGTATTGTAATGTATTAAGCCCTGGCATTGGCGACCTCTGGCGAATTTCAACCTAATTTTGGCATGCATTTAATCTTTGACGATAAATCGCTAGCATAAGAGTAATATGTAAATACTCAACGCGTTTTAGGTTACTCTCTTTTGTTTCTTTATCGGAAAATAAACTAATTGGAAAACAAATTAATAACATTATAACATTAAGAATTAACAGTATATTTTACTTACAATCTGCTGATTATTAAATGAAATTATAAATTTATGGGATAAAAGTATAGAGTATTTTTCCATTTATATTATTTGTATCGTTATTAAATCGTTTCTTTTATTATATTTATCTTAAGTTTTAGTTAAAGAGTTATTAAGAAGTTTTTATTATATTTAGTTAAGAAACTGCAAAGCAGCTATGAAATTAACTATGACTTTATGAAATAAAGTATAGTGCATTTTTCCAATACTATAGTACTTATTATTTTTTCTAAATGTTTCCTACACTGCTCACCCAAATTTATCTGTAACTGAGAGCATCATTTTTCCCCGCGCTACCTACTCCAATTGCAGCTTTACAACCTCGCGCCAGGGGCATTACGACTGTAAACAGGAAACGCATCGGGTGGACGCAGTCAGTTCGACTCTTAAGACTTAAGCTCTAAATATTCGTAGTACCTTCAAAGGTGTAGTTTACATCTCTACTCGCATTTTACAATTTAAAACTAAGTGTAAATTAACAGTACATATATCTGTAATTAAAAACGTGTGTTATCTCTATCTCTGGATGTTACTGAAAACACAAGCGGCGCCATAACTGAGAATTAGTTTAAGGCCAACTTCTCGTCAATTTCGAACTGTGAAATAACTCATAAAACTTTATGAGTGAGGGACTGAGAGTTTTATTAACAACCCACAGTAAAACAACACAAGGACTGTTGGCGACGTACCTCCTAATTTCGAACTTCGGTCAAGTGACGAGGGCGACACCACATTGCTCTCCTAACTAACACACCACACCAACGAGCGGACATTCAGCCTCAACAGATTTAACGGCCATAACTTTGTGGTATACTGGAAAACCATATTTTTCCCATATTTAACTATTATTATTATGTTCTTCCTTAGAGTATTAGTTTAAAATCCTATCTAAACTACAAAACGACGATAGCTCCCTCTACTGGGAAGGGGAAGCGACGGAAAAGTACAATACTGGTCGAAATAATATATATCAGTGGCTCTGAAACTTTCGATTCCAGCCCCACCCCACCCTTTATGTATTAGCCTGACATCGCAGACCTCCAAGATTTTCAACACTCCTCCCTGACTCTCAACATATGACAGAGTGATTAAAGCAGTGATCCGCAACCCCCGGTCCGCGGACTGATACCGGTCCGTGTATCAAATGGTGCCGGGCCACCTAAAGAACATTAAACTATTGCCATTTTATTTAAAGTGGTACATTTCTCTCGGATTTGTGCAACTTTCCACGGAAATCACTTTATATTGAACGTTAAATCACTTTTATTCATTTAGGGTGTAACTATATCTTATTCTGAAGGCATATTTAAATGTAACCAAATTAAAATTGTTGAATCAAGACAATCTAAAATATAAACAATCAACGTATCCCACCCTCAGCGGGCCGCGGTAAAATTATCAAACGTTGACCGGTCCGCAGCGATAAAAAGGTTGCGGGCAATGATTTAAAGGTTCCTCAATAGTAAGGTGACCAAACGTCTTCCTTTTATAGGTTCTGTCCTTCCTCGAAAAGTGTCCTCCTTTTCAATATTTTAAAATTGATCTGTTAATCTCTATTTTCCGAGATGAACCAAATATATTTCCAAAATGTCGAAGAATGGTCTGAAACAAATATCACAGGAAATAACAGTTTTCAATGGTATTTTTTGACTTGGTCTCAAGTAAAGTGGGCAGATATAGAAAATTACGTTGAGTTTTTATCGAAAGAAATGGCTGATATTAATATCAATGACAATTGTCTGTTTGAAGTGGAAAGAAGACTGAATGCATACTTAAATTCTAATAAATTAGAACAATTGGAAAATCAACATGCTGAGAAATTGGTGAAAGATGGGTGAAATTACTTAAACCATTTCAAAAATGTGAGCGCATTCCATATGAAAATGTAATTACTCTTGTTGAATTTACGTTGTGTTACGTTACGTCAATGGGAAAAATACTCGTTTAAGATAATAATTAAAAAGAATGTAAGCGTAATTAGCGTATTTTTGTTTGAATTAATAAAACGTTTCACATATATTTAAGCTGTAAAATTTTTTCTTAAATTTTTCGTCCTCCTTTCATTGTAAAAAATGGTCCCACTATCAACAGTCTACAACTCATGCAGATGTTTTAACACTTTTTTTGTCTCTTTAACCCTCTCACTGCAGACATAATTATTTTATTACGTTTTTCAAATCTACATATTAAATCTACATTTTAGAGTTAAAAAATACAAAAAAAAAAATTTTTAAGAGTTTTTATTTTAAAATATAGACTTAGATCATAAAAATCTCTTAACATAAAAACATAAACAGGAGCGGCACGGGTTGTACAGCTAAATTGTCGGAAGAAATTCATGCATACCCTTAGAAATCGCGAGATGCGCAGCAAAAGGGTTAAGAAAACGATAAACATCTATATCACTGGCGTAGCTAGTTCTGAATGGGCCCCGTATCAAAACTCCTTCGGGGCCCTTTTTCAGAAATGAAAGCCTTGTTAGTAGTACTGTAGTTACACATGTTGCGGCCCCTGTAGCTTGGGGGCCCCATATCATTGATACGGCGGTAGCTACCTGATATATATATATAATTAAATATATTATAAAATACTAATTTAAATGAAATAACATTCTTGATCGAAATACATGTTCTAGTAGAGTTTTTGATGTATAACATCTTTCCTCTCGGTTGCTGGATATTTGTTGGGAGTGATTTCGCGAAAAGGGACGGACGTGTGTAACAGGATGTGACGTAAGCGCGCGCTACCTGATTTGACCAATGAGAGTGCGTGACTTTTCGTTACCCTTGCATGGGGGTCCAACTCTAGTAGCCATCAAGCACTCGAGCGCTTGACTCTAAATCCGTTAGTCACGATATTGGGGGGGACATAAGTGCGGCAGAATGCTTATTTGAAAATAGACAAACAGTGATTTCGGTGGTCGTATACATTTCTTCTTATCAAACGGTTAAAAAAAATTAAAGATTTCCTGCATTTTGTACTTTTACCATATAACGAAGGTGGTTCTGCTCTTTTAAAAAAATGATCACTCGCTTCCCTGATTTTGACTGGTGATTTTAACTTTAACTTCAGTTTGCCAAAAGCTGAGCCGCTCATAGCTTTTATGAAGGATGAACTCAAGCTAGAAAGGAACACAAATTAGAATGTTTCGACTGCTAACAGTGGTACTGTTATTGACGCTGTTTTTCAACGATTTTTAAATACTTTGAAATCACAAGTGTAGGTGTCATATTTTAGTTATCATAAGTCTATTGTCTCCGCTCTTCCCCAAATTGAACAAGAATAATTATTTTTGATAAAATATTGCACATTACTCCTTTTGTTAATTAAATACAATTTTTATTAAAGATATAATTGTTGGATAGAAAACTATTTCCAATCATACCCGATTTAACTTTTTTCCTGAAAAAAATATAATATTGTGTATTTACCACGATAACATGTCAGATGTTACATATCATAAGCGACTATTGTAAGACTCGGTTTTTTTTTTCATTAGGCAATTTAATGATCTAATATAGGATGGCACATATTTCAATTTTTCCACGAGGCCTTCAGAGTCTGTAAAAGACAGACTTTGCGGACCCCCTAGAAAAACTCTGGGACCCCTGAAGGTCCGCGGACCACAGTTTAAGAACCGTTGATCTCGTGGTTAGTCGTTCCTTCATAAAAGAGAAAATACATATGCTTCCTTTTTCTTAAATTTCATTATTTTTCGAGATTTCGAAGTGTGTGTGCGTGAACATTTTTAATTTTCTTTTCATTACCTAATTTTTCTTTTCTTTTATTCCATTTTCCGATAACTGCATTCTGACGACTGTCATGATAAACAGTGTCTATTTGAGCTCATTTCAGACCCTGGGTGCAGAAGATCTGCAGGCTCCCTTGGCGCTGGAGGATCGAAATTTATAACCAGAAAATCTGGTGAAGTCCAGCTTATCCGGGCCCCTGCCCAGGGAATAAACCGGCACTGATGATAAAGGAAATTAACTTTACAGTTAAATCCTGTTCTCTACAGAAGCTAATGGATAACATTCGGCAAAACAATTCGACAAAAGTTAGACAAGTGTCACCCCGCAAGGTGTCAGCAATGGACAGACTTGGCCAAATTATCGGCTACTCGTTGCCATTCAATCCAATATGGGAGGAAACCCATTGAAAGTATATACTAGAGCAGTGATGGCGAACCTTTATGGATCAACGTGCCATTTTTTCTTAAGAAATATTTAATGAGGCATAGACGTGCCGTCAAATAATTTTGACTTTTGGTCATTCGGAAAATAATAAAACTAAATATTTACAACACAAAACTCTTTGTTTACTATGAAAAAATACATTTTGCACTGTAATTCAAATTAAAGTAACATTAGTGTGACTTCTGTTGTTGCAGATTAGATGACAGATAACTTATATTAGGATTGTAAGCTGTTACTTTTAGCAGAATGCATGCCAAGTTGGAGTCCTCTGCCAAATGGTTTCTAAGTGAGTTTTAAATGTTATTCACATACCTAAAAATAATGACTAGCAGGTATACGTATATGAAAATATGGTCAAAATAGTATGAGCCCCATTTTCTTTAAACAGTTAAATGTGTACGGGATCGAATTCCATGTTTAAACATTTCGTTAGTGACATTTTTACGTATATTGCTTGTTAATTTCCTGTTTCATTTAATTTCAACTTTTTCCTTGTTTCAATAAATTTTTTGGAGATATATTGAACTAGACTGGAAATCAATCTCACATACACAGTAGTATTTCAAATTCTTCGAGTTTTAACCAACCGAATTGGAACAGATTCAGTTTATCAAAAGAAGTTACATCAGAGTGCATAATAAACTTGCCCATTTCTGGTAATTCTTTGAACTGAGAAACTCTCGCTGAAAAGGTAAACCATCTTGATCGGTAACGTGCCCAAAGTATTGTATCGCGTGCCATCAATAGCACGCGTGTCATTGGTTCGCCATCCCTGTACTAGAGTGTCTAGAAGAAAATCGAACCACAATATCCAGAATATTTAGGCTCTTCATATCCGCAACAGTTGTCCAACGAGAAAGGTGCTATATAGAAGCACGATTGTCAGTTAAAATCCAAATATCCCTGAAGACAAGGTCAGAAGCAATGTTAATAAATTGCAATCCTTATAAATTGAAGGAGAGGTGAACAACTTATATAGACATATCAACAGATTTGACGTCAAAATCTGACTTTAATCCTAAATTTTAGGTTGCAAGTTCATGCGGAATGCACAAGGTTTTTCTAAACAGCTGTAATAATTTTCATACTATTCAGTACAGTGTATTTAAGTGAAGAGTATTTCTGAAAGTGAGTGACTATAAAAACAAAATATAAATTAAATGAAACACAGAATATGAAATACGACTGCACGCGAAATTTCAATAAATCTAGACTTCGATAATTGATACAAAAAAATGTAAGTACATATCCCAGTTACTCAGTGGCCCACACAAGGGGGGATTCCTAGGGGCTCGGACACCCTCCCAAAGCTCTTGTTTTTTTTTCTATTTATTATAAACCTTTAGCATTTGCTATTAATAATTGATTTTATTAATTAATGCTAATTATTCATTCAGTAATTAGTTTTTTAGTTTTTTGTTCCCGAAAACCGACAAAATCAAAATAATAGGTTGGGCGGCGTATTAGATAGAGCAGTGCTCCGCAACCTTTTTATTGCTGTGGACCGGTCCACGTTTGATAATTTTACCACGGCCCGCTGAGGATGGGACACGTTGATTGTTTATATTTTAGATTGTTTTGATTTAACAATTTTAACTTATACTCCGTTTCACGTTAAGTTGGCAGCGCTGGGAAAGGGTACGATGACCAAATCACACACACACAGCCGCTACGGGGTTACTCTAGGAGAAGAGTGTGACTATAACAAATAAAATTCTCCAAATTTATGAGCAAAAAAAAAAAATGCTTTTGAAAAATTTGTTCTTTAAAATTGTTTGAGGTTTTTTTTTTCTTCTTTTTGATAATAGTATAAGCCCTTTATTTAATCGAGATATTTAAGGGTTTGCTTTTCAATATGTTTAAAAATATTGATTAAATAACTATCAAGTCGCAAAGCAAATGGCGTTGATTTGGCGCGAATACTTTGGAAGAATGTAATCTTGAAAACCGGTTTTTTCAGCCAAATGTTGTTGTTGTCAGCCAAAAGTCAAGTTGTTGTTTTCAACTGTATTCGTTCACAGGTAAAGAATAAATGCTTTTAAGATGTGATTAACTTAAAATATATCTTTAAACCCACAATTTCTATAATACATGATACTTTTTAACTATTTTCTGTGCATTTTCTTTGATTTAAATTCCAAAACTAGTTAGAACTACTTTTTCAAGCGGATTGTTACATTCCTTACCTTTCCCAACGCTGTCAACTTGATTTGGAACAGAGTATAGTTACATTTAAATATGCCTTCAGAATAAAATATAGTTAAACCAAAATGAATAAAAGTGATTTCCGCGGAAAGTTGCTCAAATCAGAGATAGATGCACCACTTTAAATAAAATGGCAATAGTTTAATCTTCTTTAGGTGGCCCTGCACCATTCTATCGACGGACCGGGGGTTGCGGACCACTGAGATAGAGGACTTTCGACCCTACCCTTCCCCCCACTTTGAAAAATTCCTGTGGGTGCAACTGGTTCACTGGTGGCATCTGCATCACAAATTAATATTATTATCGAGTAAATTATATTGAAACATAAAAATTTTTAACAAATACAATACTTTTTTTATAATTGTCTTTCCACAAAGTACCTATAAAAGGGTGATCTACTCTAAATATTATTTTAAAATATATTCTTCTAAGTATATATTTGAGGTGATGGGGTTCCACGAAATCACCTCTTCGTTCTAAGTGTTCCGTGAGTCGGAAAAGTTTGAAGACCACTACAAAACACTGAAAAAGCGAAAATAGCACTTGCTTTCAATAGATAAAGTGCGTTTCTCCCCCCGTATCTTATCAATACTGAGTATTCTTTTTCTCTTGAAGGGGCAATTCTATTGACAGATGTTGTAGAAAGATCGTTTTACTGCCTACCTTTTTTTAAGTAATTGCTCCAAAAAGCTTTCCCCAGCCAACATCGTCTATGAGCAAGCACGAAGTATTTTTATGTCCTCTGACGTCTTTTTTCAACCCTAAAAATACAATAATTGTAGAAAAAGCAGTTAAAGTTACCTAATTACCTAAAAGAGCATGTGGGCAATAAATAAAATGAAATAACTGTCTGCTAAAAGTGGGGTGATTATTGTAATGGTCACACATTTTTTACCCCCCCCCCCCCAACTTTGAACCAGGAATTTTAAAAAGGGGGGGGGGAAAAAGTTCCAAAAGTCCTTTTTTTCTTTTGAAAACCCTTTTAAATATAAAAAAATTTAATTTAAAGATTTTTTTAAAATTAATTTTAAAAAAATTAATTTTTATTAAAAATTAATTTTTTTTTTTTAAAAATAAAAAATGGGGGAAAAAAAGGACCAAATACCTTTGTGGAAAAGGAAATTAAATTTCTGTTTTTGTTTTTTGTTCGAAAAACCAAAAATCAAAGAAGCTTTACAAAAATGGTGAATTTTCCCCCCCTTGAAAAATTCCTGGGGCGCTACTGAATGTTCTTTCGGGTTTAAATTTCCCCAAAAAAAAATTTTAATTTAAGGTTTCGGGGCCCCCCCGGGTCAAGACCTACCACCATACACCATCATTATTCATTCAGTCAAAAGACGGCAGCACGTACAAGCTGGTACGTGCAATTGTAAGTCGTTCTTTGTTTCGAGTTATTGTTTGTGCGAGTATTTGTGACACGTATGCTATGTATGTCTACTTTTAAGAGTCATATTTGGGGCTTATATTTTTGTAAGGGCCCAGAATCTACTTTTGAGTAAGGGCCCAGGGCCTAAAGAAGTCTTAAGACGCCCCGCTTCCCCTTAAAAAAAGCAAAATTTTTCCCATTTTTAGCGAATCATCTGTTATTTATAAACTTAAGGTATCCGACTACGTTCGGAACCGTGATTTCAAAAAAGCGCATAAATGGATAATTTTCATGATATTTAGTGTCACTTAGAATACATGTATAAAATTGTTTTAAGGACATTATATTACAAAAAAAATTATTTAAATACAATATTTTGGGAAAAAATTTAAATTGAAAACCTTTTTTAAAATTTCTCCTTTTTTTTAAAAAATTTTTATAATAATAACATTTTGTGTGTTCATATATAAAGTAAAGACTTCTCCAGAGAGTCTGAACTAGGATTTTTGAAAAAGTCACTTTATTTTCAGAGTTTTACCACCCAATGAAATAATTACACTGTGCAACAAAAAAGAAACATTTTTTTTGTCTCAGAAAGAAAAATATGTGATTCTAATAGCATTTCTTCTCCTGAATTCAAATATGTTATCGATTTTTCTTTATCACGCAAGGTTTTCGAGAGACAGGCATTTATAATTTGAAACACTAATATTTTCTACATTCTTAAGTACACAATATTTGAATATTCGGACTCACCTAGAAATTAAAAAATCACGATTTTCTTTTATATTTCGCCTGTGGAGTATACCTCTTGATGGTCCAACAATAATCGACCAGCATATTAGCATTCCATTTGCCTTGATATCTCTTTTCTATCGCTGAAATCTCCTGATGAAAGCGTTCCCTGTGCTCATCGCTCACTGCACCAAGATTTTCCGGGAAGAAATCTAAGTGCGAGTGCAGGAAGTGTATTTTTAAGGACATATTACAGCCCAAATTTTTATACGATGTTATAAGATCACGAACAATATTACGGTAATTTTCCTCCTTTAGATTTCCCAAAAAACTGTGAGTTACATTTTTAAATGCTTGCCAAGCTGCTTTCTCCAGTGTATTTAATAGTTCCTCAATCTCATCATGCATTAGTGATCGTATTTTTGGACCACAAATATCCCTTTTTTAATTTTGCTTCACTAATTTTGGGAAAACCCCTTTTTAAGTACATGAAACCAGGAGTATTGCCTTGGTTTCAGAAATTCTTCATTAATCCTAGTTTGATATGTAACGGAGGTAGATACACATTTTTAGGATTACACAATAAGTCATGTTTCACATTTTTCTGTCCAGGAATGAATGATTCGCGTTTAGGCCATTCTTTTCTGATGTAATGGTTTTTTTCTGTCCCTACTATCCCAAAGACACAAAAAAAACAGCAGTACTTTGTGTAACTAAGCTGCAGACCAAGAATAAGTGCAATTACCTTCAAATCACCACAAATATTCCATTCATACTCTGCATATTGAAGCTTTGCCAATATAAATTAAAAGTTTTCATGTTTCTTTCATACTAGTAGAGTGAGCCACAGGTATTGATGAGAATTTATTTCCATTATGCAGAGGTATTGCTTTTAAACTTGCTTTGGAGGAATCAATGAACAAGCGCCATTCTATATAGGGTTATGTTCAATACCAAATGTCTCCATAAGAGAAGAAATGTCATTACAAAACACTAGGCTATTTTTTTCAGAAAAATAGTCTTTACATTGAGAATGTGTGTGACGACTACGATAAGTACATATCTTTGTATTCTTTTGAAGAAGATTCCATCTTTTTAGCCGGGAACTAAACCTTTCAGACTGTTTTTTGGATAACTTTAAATCTCGTATGAGATCGTTAAGATCTTCTTGAGTCAATAAATGAGGCTCAGGTGAACAGCTTGGTTCAAAAGTTGTATCACTACAAACTGTTTCTTCTTCCTTACTTCTATCTTAATCTGAGCTCTCTTCATCTAATGTCACATGTTCTGGAGGCTTTGGTATGGGAAATTCTTCGCTGTGTGGAACTGGTCTCATTGCAGATTGCAAGTCAGGGTACACCACTGTACGTTTTGATTTTGCCGTAATCCCTTTAATGCTTGCTAAGCAGAAATGACAGTCGGAGGAGTGATCTTTGGGTTCCTTCTAAATCATAGGGAAAGCAAATGGCATGTGGCGTATGCCATTCTTCCATGCAGTGGAAAGCCTACTACACAATAAACAACAGATATGTGGGGCCCAGGTCCTTGTTTGGTCCCTCACTTAACACCCAAAATAAAGTTCATAACACTTTTTTACTAAAGGAGTAAGGTTTTGCCTTTGGGACTTGAGCATCACTTCACCACATATATAACAAAAGTTAAGATGATTTAAACAAGCTCTATGCATTTTGTAACTAACAACAAATTAAAAGAAATAAATTTGTAAATACGTAACATACAAAAATCCAGACACAAAGAACTCACAATTACGTGCTTACTGGTTCACTACTATCTCACAACTGACATCGTTCTAATGAATACATGCTAGTCTAGACCAGTGCTCCGCAACCCCCGGTCCAAATACTACCGGTCCGCACAAGAAACATTAAATTATTTCTCTTTTATTCACTGTGGTATATTTTTCTCAGGTTTGGGCTACTTTTTATGAAAATCACTTAATATTCCTTGTTAAATCACTTTATATTCATTTTTTGGTGTAGCTATATTTTATTCAGAAGTCACGATTAAATACAATTTAAAATTTAAAAATTTTTAAATCAAAACAGTCTAAAATATAAACAATCAACATCCTCCCCCTCAGCGGGCCGCGGTAAAATTAACAAACGTTGACCGGTCCGCGGCGATAAAAAGGTTGCGGAGCACTGGCCTAGACCATGTCTGTGCCTGTCTGTTTTGTCTGGCGCCAAAGTGTCTGTACATGTCTGAACTTGCACAACAGTAGCAATGATACCATTTGAGTTAGCTCATGTGGTTTCCCTCACATTTAAAATGCTCTAGGAGTTTTATTTTTTCAATGGACAAATGGGCTTTATTAAAAAATATTTAAATACATTAATTTAAATTAAAATTAAAAAAATATGGTGATGGAGAAATTCCGAATACATATTTGAAAACACGATAAAAAAAACTGCATTAAGTACAACTATTGGTATTCATGAGACAAAAATCATGTTGACCAGTGTTATCGGCGTTTTTTTCTTAAAATTTCTCCCCTCTGTTGTCGTGAGATATGGAACGGCCGCGGTAGCCGAGTGGTATAGGTATCGGATCGTGGCTTGCTTTGTCACGAGCTCGAGCCCAGTACCACTAAAAGACCCGCCGTGTAGGGCAGCGCTGCACGTTAAATCTGTCGAGAGCTGAAACGTCCTCCCGTTGATGTGGTAGTTAGGAGAGGGGGTGCCAGCTCAGGTGTCGTCCACGTCACTTGACCATGGTTCAAAATTACGTGGTCCGTCACCAAAAGCCCTCTTGTAGCTGAACAGTGCGACGTTAATATTCAATCAATCAGTCGTAAGATATGGATAAATCCACTTCTAGGATATAATTTCAAAATTTCTAGTTCAGCCTCTGTACAGAGGTCTGAGCTATATACAGGCAAAATATTATTACAATAGAAGCATTTTTCATAAAAGGAGAATATTTTGAAAATGGGTCATTCTATGCTCACTTTTTGTCAAAATATTGTTCTTAAATAGTTTTTTATTGTAATAATATTCTTAAAACAATTTTATATACGTTTTCTAATCTAAATGACACTAAATATCATAAATATTATCCATTTATACTCTTTTGCAAAATCACGGTTCCGAACGTAGTCGGATACCTTAAATTATTTATTTTCTAAGAGAGACATTTCTTTCAAAGGCTTTTAAAGATTTCTCGAGATAAATGTACTTTATACTTCTAACATCTTAAATCAGCATTGAAAACGGTTTATGAAGTTTAAAAGGCATCGCAAAATAAATTAATAGTCCTACACACAAAATGTTCTATCGTGTTAGGTTTAGGCTGAGAAATTCATTCATATTTGTTTCAATTCAGTATAGTTGTTCTATATTACACTGAATTGATACAAATATGGTAAAATTCACGTGTCTTCTTGACAATAAATATCCAGAAAATAAAATTATAATTTACGTGGAAATTTATGTATTAGATGGTGTACCCGTTCTTCGCAAGGGTGAATTAAAAAATTAAACAATACAGATTGAAGGATAAATAAGTTTTTAATGAGTTAAAATTACGTGGATTACAAATTTAACAAAGAAAAAACAGCTTTTTGCATATCTCAGTTGAACAAAAAACCCTTATTTGTTAAAGTCTGTGGATCTAGAGCTGATAAAAAGGGATTTTTTAAAATTTTATAACGCCCCGTAACTCTCTTGTGGGTCGATTTTCGAAAGCACCTACCTAAGCTGATCTATGCTCAGTAAAAGTACACATTGCTACACATTTTGTGTAATGAACACGTAAAATAGTGTAAATAATTTATATCTGGATGTGTAATACATTAATATAACTTTATGTTGTATTTATTTTATGTTAAATTTGTAATAATCGCACACACACACACAATCATCCTTGCATTATAATAACGATTCAATAGAAACATAGTGAATTGTTGGTGATAGAGCTAAATTGACATTTTTGGCTACCCTGTTGGCAACTTGGTGATTGACTGAATAGTGCCGAAGTTGATACGCTGTAGAACCTCCTGTTGGGGAGCTGCAACAAAGAGAATAGCACAAAAACCTTCTCCACAAAAAATACATATACCTGCCAATTGTCATTGTCATCGGTGGAACGGTGTTGGAGTGATGCGATTTAAAAAAAAAACATCCATTTATATATACAGTCCACTCTCAATAATTCGAAGTTGAAGGGTCCGATGAAAAACTTCGAATTATCAAGAGTGTAGGGAAAAAGCTCCCAAAATAAAAGATAAATTTTTTTCTAACACATTTAAATTTGAAACTATATAATAAAATGACAATTGTACATATGTATTAAATTATTTTTACGTATTTTTAAAAAGTACCTATTATACAGTATAAATATTATACAGAAGTTCAAAGTCCGGTATTAAACGAATATATTTATGTATTAAGGGGGCATGGTACGATTTAAGCAAAAAATTTTAATTTAAGGATTTTCAAAAAATTTTTGGTTGTCTCCTATGTGTGTATACTAAGTAAAACAGATATTGTGCTCAAAATTTCATAAAAAGTTAGCCATTTAATTTTTTAAGGAAAAAACTTAAAATTTGCGAAGTTATTTTGAAATGCTACTCCTACAAAAATTTACGTACACACATGAAATTTGATTTACAAGTACGTCCACTTAAGAAAGACAAAAGTTGGTATGGGATTTGCGATAACACGATTGGTATTTGTACAATACTTCTTTTTGTGAATCCTTATTGAAAATTCCTTAAAAAATATGCAAATTCTAACTTCAGTTATTTTTTAAAGAATAAGTATTGCTTTGATTCAAAAATGCATACCAGCTTTTGCTACATGAAGTATTAACAATAGGAAAAAAAATCAAAGCATTAGGCACAATAGAAAAAAAGCCTTAGCATTTTAAATGAAGACACAAACTAGTTATCTTACCTTTCTCAGATAAGTAAGTTTAAATTTTGATTTGTGCCATAGGGATGTGAATAAAAATGAATGTAAAATCTATCATAATTCTGCGTTTTTTAAGTTTAGAGTTTTCAAATTTTGTGAGGTTATAGAGAGTAGAGAGAGAGAAAAGTATATAATAAATAATGTAGGCTAGAAAAATTAGATTTGATTTTTTGACCGATTTTTGTCTTGAATCGTACTGTGTCCTCTTAAAAATAATATATTTAAAAATACATACTGTATTTAATTAATTTTTTTGATGAAAAAATCTGCTATTTTTGAAGCTATACTTCTTTTGGGGTGTTAGAGAAATAGGATGAGGGTAAATTTTTACAATGAGCGCGCACCCCGTCACGGATGTGACAATCCTTTGTCAAGAAATATAAAGAACGGGACACAAATCATTTCCGCCTTCGAAATTCTCAGAAAAATATTTCTCTCTTCACTTCCCTGAAGAACCAGTTCTTCAGATCTCCAGTCCACCAGGGTTTGAACCGGGGACCTCCCGGTTTGCAGTGGAATACTCTACTAGTGAGCCATGCACCTGCTTCAGGAAACCTTTGCTTTGTGTTCCGTAGGAACGGAAACGAATATGCTTCGATTAGAAATATGCAGAATGGGACAGATCATTCCCGCCTTCGAATTTCTCAAAAAAATACTTCTCTTCACTTTCCTGAAGAAGGGAGCATCCGGGTTTGAACCGGAGACCTCTCGATCTGCAGCCGAATGCTCTACCACTGAGCTACATCCCCGTGTCAGCGAACCTTTGCTTTGCGTTCCGTAGGAATGGATACGAAAATGCTTTGTTTAGAAATATGCAGAACGGGACAGATCATTCCCGCCTTCGACAGATCATTCCCGCCCCATATTATTGGTCCTATTGTTCCTGAGCGGGGTGTTTAAATTTATTTAAATCGTGATTATCTCAGGTTTGGCTGGTCCTATTGACTGAAGGTTAGCATCGTTCAACTCTGCTCGTGACCGCCTT
>BMAV01018658.1:0-15000 GCA_019973955.1 Trichonephila inaurata madagascariensis | reverse complement strand
CTTCCGTCGGGTATAAAAACCAATGTCTCTGGAAATCCTCCCTTTTCTTTCGCTCGTTTCTCTGTAGTTATGTAGCCGGCTGCTTTGTGTTGTGTGTTAGTTTCTTTGTCTGTTTTGTACCGTCCTGCCTTATGTTTATGTGTTTTCAAGATATTAAATAAATTGGATTAACTAAATTACAAGACTGCTTCTTCAATACTACAGTAATCATCCACTCGCCACGTACTACCGTAATAACTTCCAATGGCCACGCCCTACCTTTGGTTCGCTACATCTACAATTATTTTTACCACTCTCAAGAAATATTATAGAATCATTTCATATATATATATATGTTTGGCTGCGTAGTTGGGTAAGACACGAGAATGGTAGACTTTCGACCCTCGCCCCCTCCTTGTACCTTGTATGCCACTGCCTGTGCGTCATAGGCGTGTGGTGAGGTATGAAAAGGCTCCGCAAATATTTATTACAACTAAATAATAAATACGAAATACATGAACCTACCTGCAGAACTAAAAATAATAGAAAAAACTAATGACTTTTGAACCTACGGTTAAAACGCAAGATGCAAACATAATAATAATAGCCAAAAATAATAACATTGGATGATGCATTTATTATCAAACAATTCAAAGTACATCGAAAAATAAAACTTTTCTGTATATAATTTGTTTTGGTTGGTATAGTTAGTAGAAAGAAGACTTATTCTGCATACAGTCAGCCAATCTTGAATATTTCCGTATATAATTACTAACTGCTAAAATCTTCAGGCGGTCACCCCAAAATGTCTTGGCAGTCCACCAGTCGATCGCGATCGACGTAATGCCCACCCCGGCCATAGAGCAACGGTTCTTAAACTTTCGATCGTCTCGGTCTCCCCTTTATGTGTCAGCGTGGCATCGCGGACAGTCAAGATTTTGAACATCCCTCTCGACTTAATATTCTTGTACCAGTTCTAGTACAGTTTTTCTCATTGGGGACACTTTAGTCATCTAGTCCAGTATGATACATCTTTCAATTTTTCCACGAGGCCTTTCAAAGTCTGTAAAAGAGGGATTTCTTAACATTAAATCCCCCTCAAGGGGGCTCGCCTTCTTTAGGTGAGTACGGGTGTCACAATCCCGAGGTGCCCTAATGATCTTTTCCTTTTCCCAAGGGGTTTATTATCTTTGGTAAACACGGGTGTCACGAACCCGGGGTACCCTAGTGAACCTTCTCTATTTTCGACCCTCTTTTTGTCATGAAATTTCATGATTTCTTCTTTTCCCGTCTAGACCACAAACTACTAGTTCAAGAAGAACAGAGTTTTTAACTGTTCTTATTGTCTCTCTTGGCGCATTATGATCTAAATTGGTCCTTGCGCCATAAGAAAAAGAAAAAAATCAAATCAAATCAAATCTTAACATTAAATGAGAGATTTTCACGGATCCCATAGAAAAGCACTGGAGACCCCTGGACCTGGGTGCCTGGAACACAATTTAAAAACCACTGCTATACAGTACACAGTGAAAATCGCTTAACACGAAACTGAAGGGAAGGAAATATGTTTCCGTGTTAAAGCATATTGCAAAAAGATAAAAAGAAAAAACATTTATCGAGAAAAATAAGTTTATTTTTACATATATTTAATAAAAATCAATGACACAAAAACATTCGTAACAGCTTATGGTGACATGGTATGATTTACGCAAAAATTTTAATTTAAGGATTCTCAAATTTGTTTTGGTTGCCTCCTATGTGTGTATACTATATAAAAAAAATTGTGCTCACAAAATTTCATAAAAAGATAGTCATTTAATTTTTTAAGGAAAAAACTTAAAATTTGTGAAGTAATTTTAAATTGCTACTGCTCCTACAAAAGTTTGCGAACTCGCATAAAATTTGATTTAAAAGTACATTAAACTATGTATAACAAAAGTTGGTATGGATTTTGCGATGACATGATTGGTATTTGCCCAATACTTCTTTTTATGAGTGTTTTTGTTGAAAATTCTTTAAAAAATATATAAATTCTAAATTCAATCATTTTTTAAAAAATAAGTATTGTTTTGATTCAAAAATCTATAGCAACTTTTGTTACATATATTATTAGCAATAGGTAAAAAAAAATTCAAAGTATTAGACACAAGAGAAAAAAAGCCTTAGCATTTTAAATGGAGACACTAATAACTAAATTAAAACTAATTATTTTATCTTTCTGAGAAAAGTAGGTTAAAAATTTTGATTTGCCATAGGGATGTGAATAAAAACGAACGTAAAAGCTATCATAATTCTGCTTTTTTTAAGTTTAGAGCTTTCAAATTTTAGGAGGTTAAAGAAAAGTATAGAAAAAGAATAACTTAGGCTAAAAAAATTAGATTTGATATTTTGACCGATTTTTGTGAATTGAATCGTACTGTGTCCCCTTAAATAAATGTAATACAAAATTTTCAAGCATTTATTGAGTTTTGGGAAAATAAGCTAATCTTTTCTTATTTTTTATTTATTTATTTATTTTTTTTGCATTATTTTTTTGAACATCAAATTATCCAATATCATACACTTTGCTATTCATTTCACCACTGGAATGTGAGTCTAAATAACAGCGCATACTTTTCAAGACGTTCCTCATTTCGGATGATGTGGGAACAGAAGCTGCATTACTCATTTAATTTTTATCTTCGGAATCTGCATCAATGATATTTTTTTAGCTTTGAACAAACTTTAAAATGCCTTTGTCTGCCATAAGTGGGGATGTGCATACATTATTAACATCTACTGCAAGCACAGTGGCGTTATCAGTAAGACCCCCAAAGCCCCTTTGATTTTTTTTCCGATTGGCTATATTTTAAGTATATACGTAAAATTTAATTAAATATTTGTTATTAGACGAGATTAATTTTATTAATTAATGCTAATTATTTATTCAATAATTAGTTTTTTACTGTGTTTTGTTCCTTAAAATCGACAAACTCAAAAATAGCATGATACAAGAATTGTGAACTTTCAACCCCGATCCCCCCTTCCCCCTTGAAAAATTCCTGTGTGCGTTACTGACTGCAAGGAATTCTTCTGATGATACAGTTGGACAGTCCAATCCGCTGGTGTTTTCCTTATTTTTATCAGACCCAGAAGGGAAATTTTTTCGTGTTAAGGGAAACATGATGCATGAAAATACAAAGTAATTTGTCTGGATCGTTGCATTATTTCGTGTTAACCGATATTTTGTCTGCAGAGTTTTCGCGTTAAACGTATATTTCACTGTATATAAACAATAAAACAATTTTTAAGCGCGCACCCCTTTATGTTCCTCCATTTACCATGACGTGGAAACATCCCCAAATATTTCTGCAATTTATAAAAATCAATTCGCACCTCAATGAGCTTGGTTAAAACAAGATGCAAGAGAGAAGATTTTGCAAACGTTTTTAGCCTTTGAAATGTAAAAGATCTTTATAAAAAGACCTATAAAACAACAAATTAACTTCACAATATAATTTACCTAAGTAAATTTTCTTAAGAATATCTTTCTTGCAGTCTGGGTACTTCTTTATGATTTTCTACCCGTTGGAATAGTAATTGCTTTTTCTATTTACCTTCAGAAAAAAGTCTCTTGAATTATTTTGTCAGTTTCATTCTTCCTTCGGCAGTTCATGACAATGAATGCTTCCAGACTGTTTCTTGTGGCGTTAAGCACGAATCATCTCTACCTCCGATGTGGACCAAGATTCAGAAATCTTATGTCGGCATGCAATTACTTTAACCCTCTAAGAGGTCTGCACTAAAATCCTGCCATTCTAGAGATGCTTTTTTTGCATTCAAGTAAGATTCTTCTTTAAAAATACGGCTCAACAAAAGAACATTTGAAAGCAAAAAATACGTTCGGTGCATTTTCGAAGCATCTCTAGAATGGCAGGAATTTACTGCAGACCGCTTGGAGGGTTAATACATTCAAACTTTTCTCAGAACTGAAGTATTCTATTCTTTCTTTTTTTTTCCTAAAAAAAACAATGATTGTTATCTGATACAAGCTCTGAATGCCTGAATTCAGTGATACTCAACCTGTGGCCCGCGGGCCACATGCGGCCCACCGAGCCTTTTTAAGTGGCCCGGTAATGACCCATTGCTTTGAGAAATTCACTTAATTAAGAACAAGTGTATTAAAAATTTGGTGGCAAATTCTTTGACAAGAAATCAAACATATCAATTTTGCTTTTTTGTTGTCGATGTCGAATGGCTTCGAAATGATATTCTTTTTCTGTTTGAAACGGTTACGGTTAGTGATAACAGACAACAGTAGAGTAGCAACAATTTTATGAGTAATTTTTAATAATCTGTCTTACCTTGCAAGTGAAAAATATTCGAACGATTTCGAGGTTGACTGTTTTGTAGTGAAAAACAAACATGGATCAGTACTTGTTTGATTGGCCACGAAAGTGCTGTATTTAAAAACATCCGCAAACAGGAATCTTCAATGATAATTTTCTACCAAGATTTCTTTCAAGAGGTGATAAATAGACTTTCTTGAATAATCTTTGCAACAGCAACAAAGTCTTTTGTCAGTAGTAATATCACAGCGGTAACAAAGACATAATATGAAGTTTGTATTATTATTGGTAATGATACGAAACCATTTACTGATGTAAAAATTGCGAAGGGGCTTTCTTAAATTCTTTTAATTCAGTGTGTTAGTGACAAAAATAAAATATATATATATACATAAAATAATAATTAAAAAAAGCAAAACAAGAGTTATAATATTTTGATCAATTTTCCACATTTTAAATTTCCAATGTTATCTTGGTCTAAAAGCACCCCCTCCCCCCACACACTGTTTAATCGCATGCTGCGGCCCGCGTGAAATAGCTAACACATGTATGCGGCCCGAGTGAAATGACTGTCATATGTATGCGGCCCAGCAGAAAAAAAGTCTGAGTACCCCTGCCTTAATTAGTACATGTTTATTACAGAACCTCATTTTTTAAAAATTTGATAAACGATAAAAACTCATTGTCATATGAAATGAAAGACAATACCAAGAGTTTTTATTATTCTAAATATACAAAGTTTATATTTGTACAGAGAGAGAACATTTGAGGTTGAATGATGCATTTTCCTTTATAGTATTAAGATTTTCCAAATTCAAGTTCTTTATAATGCGCTTTTTGAAAGCAATATTAACATTTTTATCAAGAATTGTTAACATGCTTGACTCATCATGCATTCCAATTCCACAGGTGAGAGAGAGAGAGAGTTACAATATTTCTTCAAATTTCTTTAAATATTTTATAAACATTAAATCATTAAATAGAATCTGGACTGCCGATCCAATCAATCTCCAATCATGTTTAATATACTCTGTCACAAGTAACATACAAATATATACTCTTTAGACCGTGTATTTCCAACATATAATTAGAGTGTTAAACGTATACGTTTAGCATTTTAAGCGGATATATACTCAACAAAAGGAATATACCTGCCAAATTTCGGAAACTGTAAGTCTAATAGTTTCGGAGATATCATGACGAGTAAGTCGCTTTTCTCCTTTATACACATTTCTCCTGCTACTATATCAAACACATTCCACATTAAATCATCCAAAGCAGAATGGTGATCTTTTGTGAAAGAATTCTCGGCATGAGGAATGCTGGTTAGGAGCTTTATCTGGACAATGGCATTGAACGGAACAAAACCTTTTTAGCTTTAGGATGGATAATCTCGCTGCAGTTAAGATATAAGAAGAATTTTATAGAAAAATTCTATACATCCTAAAAAACGTTGAGAGTTCTATCTCATTTCAAAGAAAACATCAATAGCTTCAGTCGAAAGAAAAGAAAAAAGGGTGATTGGTGGTGGGAAATGTTCAATTTGAATACAGTAATACCCTGAACTTGAGCGATATGTGAGACTGAGTGATAATCGCTTAAGTCAGTTCTTCTCAAAGTTTCAATATTTGTGACTTAAAATTCAATCAGAATTTTCATCGCCCCCTTCCATACAATAACAATATATTTAATTCGATAATACTATACTTTGACGCTAAGGCTACAAGACGATTTTAACCTTTTAAGTGCCACCGGCGTGGATAAACGTCTCGCTTAGCTAAAGCGTTAATTGTACGGACGTATATATACGTCTTTTCGAAATACGATCTTTTAAGAGCACTGCTATCCAAAAAATTATTCCAAAGTTTTGGGAATGCAATAAACGGAGCTTGGAAGTGTTTACGAAGGATTTATTTATTTCAGAGTATTTGCTTATAGTTTTATATATATTCCTTTCTCCCCCGCCCACATAACATACGAGCGCCTACGGGGAAAATGATGGCTTTCGGAAGCGAATCGCGTAACTTTTAATCAGCAGTTAAGGGATTAATTATAAACTGTACAAAAAAAATTATGAGGATAAGTGATAAGATTTAATCTTTGTATATAATTTAATATATTTAAATTAATGTACATAACTTAATGTATACAAAATAATACACGTGGAGTCACTGGTAATTATTAATGTTGTTCTTAACTTTTTATTATTAAATTAATTATAAAATACTTTGTGCAGTATATACTGATGCATTTATAGGTGTATTATATCAGTGTAAATGAGTATTTTTTATTTTTTTACTATGCCAGAATGTATTTTGTTTGTTTACTTTCAGTAAATTAATAATTTTTTAAAAACAGTATTTTGTTTTCGACTTTTCAATATGTTCACGCCTCCCTTGTAGAGTTATCATGCCCCCTAGAGAGGTGCACCTCACAGTTTGAGAAACGCTGGCGTAAATCGAATACGCGTTAGTCGGGTTATAATTTAGCATATAAATGCATGCAAATTATTTTTAAATTGGGGCCGGAGAAGAAAGAATATAATAATTAAGAAAAAGAAAATGCTTAATAAAAGCTTCAATAACACAAATACAAAGTCGCAAACCGATGTTATTTTGATGTAGAAGGTTTCAAAAAATCTAACAAAAATGGTCTGCCGGCTAAAAGATTTTTTTACTTCCTCAAAATTTCCTCGTAGCGTTCTAATAATTTTTTCATTCCTTGTTTTGCTGAAAAAATACGTTCATCATTGGAGTCTATATTTTCTAAAATTTTTGTAACCCCTTTTCAATTAAACTGAGGTCGTCTGTCAAATTCCCTATCGCCATTCCATCTTCTTATTGAAATGTGTCTACAGACAAGTTCTTCAATATCTTGCTCTTGCTCATGAATTCTATGAGCTCATCCATTGTCAGTTCCTGATTGTGGGAGTCCAGCAGTTCTTGAACGTCCTCAATTTCCACTTATAAATTTATTTGCCTGCAAGATCGACAACTTCGTACCAATTTCACCAATCCTTCCCCCCTCAAATTAAAGGCGAATCGACGAGATTTGAAAACCGCGTAACTCCGGGTTCGCGTACGTCCTCCCGTTGGTGTGGTGTGGTAGTTAGGAGAGGGGGGTGCCAGCTCAGGTGTCGTCCACGTCACTTGACCATGGTTCAAAATTACGTGATCCGTCGCCAAAAGCCCTCTTGTAGCTGAACAGTGCGACGTTAATATTCAATCAATCAATCAATCAACCGGGTTCGCGTAAGTCGAGGTATTACCGAATTTTTTTCTGCTAATTGTAAATAGATGCTTTTGTAATCTCACTTTTTTTTCAATCAATTTTCCCCTTTAAATTCGGGCTGCGGCAGTCTAGTGACAAAGTATCGGATCATGGCAGGCATGTCATGAGTTCGAGCCCAGTACCACTAAAGACCCGCCGTGTAGGGTAGCGAAGCACGTTAAATCTGTCGAGAGCTGAAACGTCCTCCCGTTGGTGTGGTGTGGTAGTTAGCAGAGGGGTGCCAGCTCAGATGTCGTCCACGTCACTTTGACCATGGTTCAAAATTACGTGGTCCGTCACCAAAAGCCCTCGTGTAGCTGAACAGTGCGACGTTAATATTCACTCACTCACTCACCCCTGCAAATTCAAAGAAAAAGAAAATAAAAACTGGATGAAATTTGCTAGGCGTTTTTTCCGAGTCTGGCTGACATCCTACAGCTAGAAAGCACTACTTGGCACTAAACTGAAAAATTTTGGTACACACAACTCTGTTTTACGCGCTAAATACTTTCACATAAAAATCTTGCAAAGAGCAAAATAAATCACATAAAAATGACGAAATTATATTAGACGCCATTGAAAAATAATAAATTGTAACAAATCGGAGTTAAAAGCAGCTTTACGTTCTTACCACTTTAAAATATGTCTTTTAGTTTTCCTTTTATCAAAAAATTACTTAATCCAGTGCTTCTCAAACTTACAGTACTTGCGACTCAATATTTAGTCATAATTTTCATTGCGCCCCCCTCCATACAATAACAATTGAATTCGGTAATACGATACTTTGACGCTAAAGCTACAATACGACTTTAACCTCTGAAGTGCCATCGACGTATATAAACGTCTTGCTCAGTCAGAGCATAAATTACCCCTGACGTATATATACGTCTTTCCTAAATACGATCTTTTCTGTTCATTGCTAATCATAAAATTATTCCGAAGTCAGTAGCACACAGAAATTTTTCAAGGAAGGTTCAGAATCAAAGTACACCATTCTCGTATCATGCTCCTTTTGAATTAATCGATTTTCGGGAACAAAAAATAGTATAAAATTAATTATTGAATAAATAATTAGTACTAATTAATAAAATAAATTATTAATAACAAATACTATATACATAGGATTATAATCAATTGGGAAAATAATCAACGGCTTTAGGGGTTTCCCGGGCCCAAGAAGCCCCCTTGTGTGCGCCACTTTTTGACAGTGTTTACGAAGGATTTACTTCCCACAGTTAGAGGTGGCCGCGGTAGCCGAGTGGTATAGGTATCGGATCGTGGCTTTCCTTGTCACCGAGTTCGAGCCCAGTACCACTAAAGACCCGCCGTGTAGGGCAGCGATGCACGTTAAATCTGTCGAGAGCTGAAACGTCCTCCCGTTGGTGTGGTGTGATAGTTAGGAGAGGGGGGTGCCAGCTCAGGTGTCGTCCCGTCACTTGACCATGGTTCAAAATTACGTGGTCCGTCGCCAAAAGCCCTCGTGTAGGTTGAACAGTAAGACGTTAATATTCAATCAATCAATCACAACCCACAGTTAGAGAAGCGCTGACTCAATCCCATGATTCCTACAATTTTCCTTTACGAATTTTCGTTTATATTCCGAAGATAATTACAAAATTTTTTTCACAATATTATAAATAAAACAAAATGAAAGGAACAATTTCAGAAATGAAGTTTTAAAAAAGTGAAACAACCTAAGAAATAAAAGCAATCACCGTTTTTATTCGAATCAACGCCGCACTCCAAATTTTCTACACATTTTTTGTAAAAAACTAAAAATAGTGTAAAAAAGTTTATATCGCGCGATCTCCGACATATACGAAATTTAAAAAAAAAAATTGAAATGAGAACCAATGAGAAATGAGTAATTGATTTTTGTTACCAGTATTAATTTTTAAAAACATGCGTGAACCTGTAATTGCTCTGACCGTCAATATCATGTTCAGTTTCCCCCCACCCTCCAACGAATTTTTCTGCCTTGGATTCTAAGACACATCTGATTTACCGTAGCATTAACATTGGAGGGGCGTCTCTTAGATTCGATAAATATGGCAAAGGAAATAATTTATGTATCAAGTGGCGCACAAAATTTTTTCAAGCGTAATGGTGTCAGGGTCGAAAGTCCACCATTCTCGTATAATACATCAATACGACGCCAAACAAATCATTTGATTTTGTCAATTTTAGGAACAAAAAACAGTAAAAAAAATTATTGAATTAATAATTAGCATTAATTAATAAAATAAATTGTTACTAACAATTACTTAACTAAAACTACGTGTTATATACATAAAACGTGATATATACATAAAATTATAATCATTCGAAAAAAGAAATCAAGAGCTATGGGGGAGGGGAGTCCGGACCAATCATCCACCGAAAAAAAATCAGGGACTTAGGGGGGGAACACCTGACCTGGGGATCCCCCCTGCTTTGTGTGTGCCACTGGTGTATCACAATTATAATAATTTTCATTTATGTACCGTATAATTATATGGTTATCAATACCATTGTTCTTTTTTTATTCGTTAGACTTTTTCACAAAAAAGTTTTGTTGGTATAGGGACGTATGAAGAAACATATGAGATAGCATGCAATATAAATAAAACTGGTGAAGAAAAATAAGGAGCATATAAAAACAAACAAATTTATTAGCCAATATAATAAAAAATTCTGAATGTTTGAGTATGTGTATAATTTTGCGCCGGATCCCTTTCCATATATGCTAATTAACCAGTGGCGCACACAAGGTGTAGGGGGATCCTTGAGTGCGGACCCCCTCCCCCAAAGCCCATGATTTTTTTTCAATCGATTACTATTCTGTATACATAGACATAAAATTTAATTAAGTATTTGTTATTCATAAATATTTTTGTTAATTAATGCTAATTATCTATTTAATAATTAATTTTTTATTGTTTTTTGTTCCCGAAAATCGACAAAATCGAAAGAATATGTTGAGCGGCGTATTGCAGCATGATACGAGAATTGTGAACTTTCGACCCTGGACCCCCCTCCTTGAAAAATTCCTGTGTGTGCTACTGTTATTAACACACATTTCCCTAACCACACACAAAATACCCCCCGAATTTTCTCGGAATGTCTGCTTTCACAAGTGTCAGTAAATATTCCAGACACGGAATGAAACCGCTCAACGATTGGTTGAAACTGCCACCTGGTCTCAGCGCTAATCCCTAGCTGGTTATTGGTCACTTTTTCTAGATATGTCCATTTGGCTCTCAGTGTTCATGGGGATAGGGAGGGCAAATCATCCTTCAAACATGACACTGAACTCGTTTTTCTCCAAAAGTAACCGCTTCAAAAGACACCCCTCCTCATTCCACCTGGATCGGTTGCAAAGCCTTTCTTTGTGGAGTATGTCTTTGAAAGGGAACAGTCGATAAAGGTCACAAAAAAATTCGGTGAATTGTGAAAGGTACTTAGGGGAATGATGAAAGCACCTTCAAGGTCATTCCATTCGGAGAAAACTGCTCATAATTGATAAAATATTTTGGGATGTTGCAAGTGACAGCTTTTCGGAGTCTTGCGTACATACACGTTATCATTAAAAAGGTATTATCTCAGAACTCTGGTGCACAAAGTTATGATTACGCCTGGAGTTAAAGGGTACGCGTGAAGCAAACGAAAGCGCCTCCATAATCTTTTACACTGGTACACACAGGATCTTTTCAAGGTGGGGGGTGAGGGGAGTCCAGGGTCGAAAGTCCACCAATCTCATATCATATTCCAAATACGCCGCTCAACATATTCTTTAGATTTTGTCGATTGTCTGCAACAAAAGCAGTAAAAAATAAATTATTGAATAAATAATTAGCATAAAAAAATTAATTATTAATGCAAATACTTCAAAAAATGTTTCGTACAACACATGCATAGGATTATAATAAATCGAAAACAAATCAAGGGTGATTGAGGAGGTCTGGAAGGGGACCGTCCCCCTTGTGTGCGTCACTGATCATTTCATAATCATAATTTAATCATTTCTGACTATTTCGAAGAAGTGAGTGATATGTAATTCGAAAGTAATCACAGCTCCCCCCTCCCTCCCGAAAAAACTGAGATTACTTTTGTAATATTTCGACAATCATAATTATTCATGTATTTCTTGGGTAAATAAATTCAGCAATTAAAATTTTAATGAAAAGTTTCCGAAATTTATAGTAACTACTTTTGTTTTATGCACATAAATTAAATGTTTTCTTAAATATTTTATTGTATGTTAATTAGCACGTAAAATGAAAGTACCTCGACTTGATAATAATAATAATTAAAACCGCTTATTAAGCAATATTAGTTTTGTGCAGTAGCGTACACAAGGATTGGGTTTGAGGTTCAACCCCCATATACCAAACGATTTTTAATTTTTACCATAGAGATCACACCTCTTTTTCATTCAATTCCTACTATTAGCTCGCACTGTCTATATATTTATTTATTTATATATTTGTAATTTATTTATTTATCTTGGTGGAATTTTCAATCGTTCATAAAATACATTTTAAAGCACTGAATTGAGCTGAAATTTTATATACAGGATCATTTTGGATGACAATACAATAATTTAATTATAATTAATAAATTAATTGATTAAAACTAATTATTTAAAGAATTACAAATACAGCCACGTTGGCGACTTAGCGACCCTTTTGGCGACTTGTGTCAAAACTGAAAAGGTTTTTTTCTCACGTGTTAAAGCATTCAGTTGGACTGAAATTAAAAGAGGA
Organism: Trichonephila inaurata madagascariensis; assembly: GCA_019973955.1. NCBI lineage: Eukaryota > Metazoa > Arthropoda > Arachnida > Araneae > Nephilidae > Trichonephila > Trichonephila inaurata. Next base: position 2,678 of record BMAV01018658.1, on the reverse strand, counting down.
TAATACGATACTTTAATGATAATTAAAAAAAACTAATTACCACTTAATGTTGTGATTCTGTCCTATGTATATACATATTTATATTAATTGTAACTATTTATAATAAAAAGTAGCTAAAATAAAATTTTTCGTTGTTGATCTAACAAGGAGAGGGCACGACTAAGGAAATTCATTTGGGATCGAGACTTGGTGTAATAGTAGTACTCTTTTAGGGTGTTCACCCCTCAATGTAATTCCGTCGAATGGCCAGTCATTTCGGAGAAATCAGCCTTCGAAATTCATGCTTAGCTTTTATACAATTAAATTTTAATTTTCCGCAATGAGTTCGTAGCTTGATTGGTAAATCGTCTGCTTTCTACGCTGGAGGCTAGGGTTCGATTCCATACGATAAACTTTTTCCTTCAATTTATTTAATTATTTTTTTAAATTAAATAAATTTATTTATGAAAGGTTTATTAAATATTAAATGATATTTTTTGTAATTATTTTGTACTTTATAAAATAAAAAAATTACTTTGATTATATAAATAATTATATTAAATTTTATAAATATATTTTATATTAATAAATAATATTTATAATAAAATATATAATAAATATTAAATGATATTTTACAAAAAATTAGTTACAAATAGTTTTATAATGTGAAATACAATAAACTATAAAATAAATATATATATAATATAAAATAATTTATAAAATATATCATTATATTAAATTAATTATTTCTAAATTAATATAATAAAAATATGTTTTTTATATTAATTATTAAATTAATTATTTTACAATTTTATAAAATATTTAATAAGTCCTTTTCAAATAAATTTATTTAATTTCAAAAGTTTATTTAAATAATTTTAATAAATTTAATTAAAAATTTCTGTAATAAATTAATAATAATTTCGATAACAAATCATAATTTTAATAATAAACAATAATTTTAATAATGAACAATAATTTTAATAATAAATTAATAATTTTATTAATAAATTAATAATAATTTTAATAATAAATTAATATTTCTTATTAATACTAATGCTTAGTAATAATTAATGAATTTATAATAAATAGTTATTAATTAATTAGTATAAATAGTGATTAATCAATTAATTTTAATACATAATAATTAATTTACTAATTTTAATTATTAATAATTTTCCTTAATAATTATTTTAAATATTTTTATTTAATAACTATTTTTAATATTTTTAATTAATAATAAATTTAAAAATTTAATTAATAATAATTTTAAATTTTTTTAAATTTAAATAATATTTTAATAATTTTACTGAAAAAATTTAAGTTATAGATTTAAAATTTTTTTTATTTTATAAAATAAAAATAATTACAAAATATCATTTAATATTTAATAAACCTTTTACAAATAAATTTTTTTTTAATTTTAAAAAAAATAATTAAATGAATTGAAAAAAAAAAATTGTTCGTGTGGAATCGAACCCTAACCTCCAGCATAGAAAGCAAACGATTTACCAATCAAGCTACGAACTCGTTGCGGAATATTAAAGTTTAATTGTATAAAAGCTAAGCATGAATTTCGAAGGCTGATTTCTCCGAATTGACTGGCCATTCGACGGAGTTACATTCAGGGGTGAACACCCTAAAAGAGTACTATTATTAAACCAAGTCTCGATCCCAAATGAATTTCCTTAGTCGTGCCCTCCCCTTGTAAGTAGGAATTGACTTAAAAACTATTTTTTTATATATTACTTGTTTAGAATATAACTCCTTCCCCAAGACAGGTCTGTGTACACCAATTGTTTTTACGCGTGTTATGCACGAAATTAAGCAAGATGAGATGCAAAAAAAAAAAAATTAATACTGATTATAGAAAACTTGGCCACATTTAGGTTTAACAGCGAGACTAAGTCAGAGTTGTCCAATCGATGAAGCGAATGAAATATGAATAGCCTACTCTGATGATTAATTTTATAGTGTCACTAAAGGACTAAGAGCGCTTAGACACTCGATACGATGTCGACATGGTTTTTCTTATTTGTGAGTGGTTCATCTGCAATTAAGCGGCAAGATATTTGAATCTAGATGTCACGTTTTTCTGCTTTACAGTGAGCTTAGTGATTATACTGTTTTTATTTTTCTGTTTTAGCATAATTGATTCTTAAAAAAACAAGTAATCATATTTCTTGACTTTCTTACTGAACTTTGTTTTCTAGATCTTTTCTGTTTCTATTTAAAAAATATGTGCCATAAAATCCGGCGTATAACCACAATAATAAGATCAAAATTTTCGGGTGCACGTTACACACCGGGTATAAAAATAATAACTTTAAAAACAGAAAAAAAAGATTAGATTTCTATATATATATATCGAAATACCGATTATATTTTAAAGATATGACTTTGTGAGTATAAAAAGAAAAAAAAAAGAGTTTTAATTCTAGAAGTATACTTTTTTCAAAAGCCTAGGATACCTCTTAACAGTAGGCGCACAGGAATTTTTCAGGTCCAGGATCAAAAGTTCACCATTCTTTTATCAGGCTCCTTTTTATTTTGTCGATTTTCGGAACAAAAACACAGTAAAATACTAATATTGAATAAATAATTAGCGTTAATTATTAAAATTAATCATTAATAACAAATACTTAATTAAAATTTTTTTATGTATACTTAAAATTGTAAACAATCGGAAAAATCAAGGG
>BMAV01018657.1:0-10946 GCA_019973955.1 Trichonephila inaurata madagascariensis | reverse complement strand
GTTAGATTAATTTGAAATAAACCTTAATTTTGGTTTGATTTTTAATGTATAAAAGTTCTAAATTTTTTCCTTTGTATTATATGCAATATTTAAACCTTTTTTAAAAGGGTAAAAATTTTATTAAAAATAATGTTAAAAAAAATTTTTCCTTCCAGTTTTTATATTTAAATAAAAATAAAATTTTCTCAAAAAAGATTAATATATTTAAATTTGTCCAATTTTAATTCAAAGAATATTTTATTTCACTTAAAGTTTTTTATGAAAATGAATTTTTTTTAAAATTATTAAAAATTTCCGTAAAATGGCTTTTAAATAAAAATGATTATTTTTCCCTTTATATTTTGGGTACTGGAAAATTTTTCCCCCCCTTTTAAAGAAACCAAAAATACATTGCTTTTTTTTTAGCATTTATTCGATTTTTGATTTTTTAAAAAAATAGATATTTTTAGAACACAACTTGTAGAAAAGATGTTTGGATAAGGAAGGCAGATGAGCTGAGGATGTATCATTATTTTTTCAAAAAAAAAAAAACTTCTTTGGGAGATTTATTTAGTTCTTTTTGTCAGAGAAATAATTTATGTCTATATTTTGTTCAAATTAGTAGTTTTTATCCTGTTTTACGGCAAAAAAAACGATATGGATTTAATTATTTGCCTTGGTAGAACCAGGGGGGAAATAAAAATATAGTAACGGAGTGAGCGAATAAAGATGTTCAATTTTTTCACCTTCTGAAATGGATAGAACTTATTTATTTTTGTTATTTTAATTTTTCCCAAAAATTAAACCCCTAAACTCTTTTTTTCACAAGGAAGTCGTTTTTTAAATAAAAGTGATTCGATACTTAGAAATAATTTTTTATGCTACATCTTTTTTTTTATTTTTTAAAACTATTTTTTACCCGGCGTATAACGCGCATCCTTAAGTTTCGATCTTTTTTTGTGTTCGTGCGCGTTATACGCCTGATTTTACGGTACTTTATATTGTACAATATTATGAGGCATTTAAAGATATTTGAAAATGTTTCTAATAAAATAACATTCTCTATCTTTGACAGTCTGATTAACTCAGTAATTGTCTTTTAAAAATGTTTGGAAATTTTTTTAGAAATGATTGTCTAAAGTAATAAAAGAACATACTATTTCAGTATTAAGTTAAAGAAATGAACCATATTAATATATAATTTTTAAGAAATATTCAATGCAAATTATCTATTATTACGAGTTATTGGATTACATATAAAGTGCATAATTAGGGCTAATAATTAACTAAATAATTATAATGAGTTATTTTTACATGTATTAACTGTTTTTATATTTTTCTCTTAAGTTGCAGTTACTATAGCAAGTGTGCTGAGAGAGTTCTTTCAGCATATTAAAATTAATAAAGAGTTTACTTTCGGTCATGCATGTGTATATATTAACACATGTTTATAAATAAACAAATGTTTGCAATTTTACTCGTTAAGTACAATGTTATGCAGAACTGGATAGTTTTTTATTGGAAACTTCACCTTTATATCTCGATTACTAAATATAATACATGGATATGCAATACTTGGATCACAAATTCAGATTATTAATGCGAGTTTGAATTATATTAAAAATTTACATTACAAATTCAATACTTTTTTTCAATTGTCTTTGTATAAACTACGTATAACATGTTGAACTACTTATTTTAAATTATTATACAATACTAGCTGCATGGCCCGGCTTTTGCGCGGGCTTTCTCTACTTTTATAAATTTTCACTTTCCTTCACAAAATCAGCACTTCTAATATTCTTTTTCAAAATGACTCTTCCGCTTAGCCCGGCGTTCCTCGGGCTTTTACCGAATACATAATTTAAAATTCCCTGTTTCGAAGTTTTTTCGCTTCTTTTCTTTGTCAAACAGGTTTATTTCCCCCCGACGGTGCACGAACATTTTTAAATGCATAACATATTGTCATGGAAATTCCCCTTTCGCTATCAGAGCTCTCGAGTAGGTGAACAGTGGGACTTTAATATTCAGAAACGGAATACGAAACGAAAATGTACCTTTTTAATAATAATTGTATGTTGAAAAATGTAGAAATTTCTATAATTACAAAATTTCACAACTGTATTAAATTTTGAATTAAAATTGTGCGCATTTTTTGAAATGTTCGATAAACGGAAAAAGTTTCATACAATTATTTTTATAAAGGAAGAAGCTATAAAAAAATTTGAATTTGATAAATAGTTATTAAATATTTAAAATTTGAGTATTTTTTAAAATTTCGTAAAAAGACAGTTTTCGGCATTTTATTTTTTAAATCACTAACTCTAAAAGATCAAAGTATGAGTTTTTTAAAAATCATTTTCATATAAACGCATCGATATTGACTCATTGAAGAAAAAATCTTAAAATATGTAAAGTACCGTTGTTTTGTAAAAAAAAAAAAATGTATCGTGATGAAACAAATTATCTTTCCAATTAAAAAATTGCTTGCGGAGTTATCAAATGCGCGAATAAAATTTTAGGTATTTTTAAAAATCATAAAAGTTAAGCGAAGATGTTGTTTCGAACCCGGGTACAATCGCTTATAAAAAAGCGCTTTAAACAATCGGGCCGCGAAATCTTAGGGAAAAAGGACTGAAAAGACCCTTAAAATAAAAGAAAGATATTCAATTTCGCCAAATCTGGTGATTTTCAATATTTAAAGGCGCATCTTTTCTTGTGTAACCTTTCATCGAACTTGACGGGCAGAGAGAAAAGACTCGTTTGGCGCAAACCCTCGGCTATTGAAAAATGTGTCATTTGTTAAAAATTTTAATTTTTTTTCTGGGCTTCATTTTTAAGTTAATGCCTTCAAACTTCATATATCGATTGCAAACAACAGTAATTTTTAAACAAAAATGTAACAAAAATAATGCTTAAATATTTCTCGCAAAAAGGGAAAAAAACACTTTTAAAAAAAAAAACCGGAATTTTTAAGCAATTTTTTCAATCTTTGTACAGATTACGGATAATATCGATCTACACACGGAAAAAAAGTTTCGTGAGATTATTTTTATAAATTAAGAAATTTTTAAGCATCTCAATAAAATTTTGAGTATTTTTTGAAAAATCGTAAAAAAAACGTTTTTGACATTTTATTTTTTAATTTAACGTTTATAGTGTAAAATATCATTTCATTAACGCGAAAGAAAATGTAATCGGAACGATTTAGAAATAAATAAATTATACCGTTTCGTGGCGGAGTAAATGATCTTTCCGATTCTGTAATTATTTTTTGTCTGAGTCTCATGAAAAAAATTAGATCGTGTTTTAAAACATCAGGGATAATAAATAAAGCGTCGAAAAATTTGAACTTCACCGCCTGGCGGGAAAAAATGGCAATAATTAGGCGTTTTAATGTTTTTAATTAATATCTTTTAACTTGCCGTAAGTATGAGTCGGTGACTCTCAAATCAATTCCGATCTTTTGGTTTTTTGGCGAGTTTCTGCGTCGTGCGGATCGTGAGAAGATACACCTAGTCGTATAGTCACTCGCATAGATAGATACGTTTGCTTCTTACTCCCAACAATAGCGGTAGGATGGGCGGAAATGCTTCACCGTGAAAACGCTACACTTTTCTACTATCCTCAATTTTAATTTCATTAAATGGCACACTTCTTAGCTTGCCTATCCGCTGTATTAGAATTAATATGAACGTGTGTGTGTTTGATAAATAATAAATATTTATCTTTTAAGGAAAATGAATTTTATTTTAAACAACAATGAATTCTGCAACAAATAAAGATAGGAAACAAATTCTAAATTACGGCCATATATGCAAAATGTAACAGTCGCATAAAAAATTTTATCTCACAATTTCTAATAATATGTTCCTTTGACCAGATATTTCTCTCGGTTTGCAAGTTAAACACTCCAGTTCCACAAACCTAAACCTACTGTGGAGAAATGGTACACATGTTATTTGTTATCACCAATACATGTATCTAAAAAGCACCTTATAATTATATTTATTCTAAAAAAAAATTTGGAACTTATGTATTAAACTAAGCAGCAAATTTCTCCAAGCAAAAAATAAGCATCACAACTAAAAATAATATTATTATCAAGCAGATACCAGTCTTGTTGCCCAGCCCCGGCCATTGTATGTCACAACATTTGGCAATGTCTTTTGATTTGAGGAAATTGATCATTATAATACACGCGCCCAAAATCGTCTCGAAACATGTCACCCGTGCTCATATGATTTTGGCCAATCAAACCCCTTAAACAACAATTTTGAAAACATTCCTCTAATTCTCTTCGATAAATACCACAAAATGATCCCGCAAAGTACTCTTCTTGGTTTATAAGTAAAGAAAAGTTATTACAATTCCTGACATCACATGTACAGTTACCACAATGGAGTATCTGCACAGACAGCAGGCGCCTATCGGGTAATCACGTGATTCCGGCTGCAATATCCCCACGTGTTTGTTCATAACATGGGTTTTCCTATATCTTTTGTTATAAATATTCTGTGTCTTAATTTTATCTAATTAAAGATATATGATATCATTGTATTTTTTTGCATTATTCTAGTATATATATTTGTTAGGAAATATTTTAACAACTCTTTTGTATAATTTTTTGTTTGCCCTAAATTATTTATCTAATTAGGTATTCGTCTTGCTATATTGCCATCTGGTTAGTGTTAGCTGGGATATTTATTTATAGTTCTTGGATGCACTTAGATATAGCTCTTAATTATTTTAGTTATTAATTAATTTTGTTGTTCTTTTATTTCATATTTTTCACAAGAATGGCCTGCAGTATAGGTTCGAAAACCGTTTTTTAAAAAACTTCAACTTCGCAGGAAATGTTATATTATATTTACGAAGTTTTCCAGTGCTAATGGAAACAAAGTGTTATTTGTGAGATGAAAAGCAACAATTTTCTATAAAATATATTATATTTACATCAAGTTTGCCTAACTACACCCTGTAGTGCCCAAAATGAATAGTTTATTAATTGTCGATCAGTGTTTACAAAAATGAATTTCATTTTTACAATATAAGCTGTATATAAATACTTTACAATATTATGAAGCATTTAGATGTTTGAAAAATTATTCTAATAAAAATAACATTCTCCATCTTTGACTGTCTGCTTTACTTCTACTAAATTATCCTTTAAAAGTGTTTCGAAATTTTTAGAAATGACTTAAGGATAATAAAAGAAATATACTATTTCACTATTAGGTTTAAAAATGTATTTATATTAATGACATAATTTATAGGTATTCTTAAATTTAATGTGATTATCCATTATTACAAGTTACCAGAATTCATGTATAAAGTACATAATAAGCGGGCCGGCCTTCTGGGAGAGCAGCGGATGTGCTATGCACTGGGGCCCCAGCATGATCAAAAACTAAAATGCATTCTTTTCACATGAAAATCCTTGACCTTTCTTTACAAAATATAAATTTTTATTTGTAAATATTGTTATTGTAGGTCTCTCGAATTGCAAATAAATCTTGACTTGACTGATCTGCAAAATGAGACATATATAATAACAGGTTTCAAATTCTGAACTCTACACATCAGGGATATTAAATGTTATGTTCCCCATTAATTTAAGCCGCGAAAGTGAAACCCAAGAACCACCAATTGCCTCGTCTACGTTTCAGTAACAAAATAAAATGTGGAACGCATACATATGATGAGTCAACATAGGGCAATAAATGAATATTATTCATCGCCTCTATAATAAGAATGCAATCTGCAAGATTTACAGGAGGCTATAATGTGGGTGTTCTGTTAGCCATGTGCAATTATTGATGAAACAAAATTTATATAAATAAGGAAATGTAACAACTCAAACTGATATTTCAAAGAGTACATGTGATTCTATTTTTAGCATTTCATAATCTCCCCTTTTGTGATACCTTTTTATGAATAATAGGAATGAACTAATAATGGAATTTTTTTTCTGTTTAAAAAAGAATTATGAAATAAATATGATCCCGTGTAAATATATCATGTCTACAAAATAAAATAAAAACTTTGAAATAGAATTGTGCATCACTTGTATGTTACAAAAAACCCTGTAGAAGGATTTAGGTGTTACTTCTATAACACTGCAATATTGATACAGTTATTGCGCAAATAGAACATAGATTTAGGCGTATAACAAATATTAATTCCGGATTTCAAAACCTGAGAATCACATGAATTAGCAAAAAAGTTCCAAGATCTCTTGCAAAGTTTACAAAAAAGAAGATGTAGATGTAGATAAAGGTATAGCAAATCCTGAGAGCTGTTTCCTTCAGCATATTAAAATTAATAAAAGTTACATTCAATCATGCATGTGTACAGAAAAGCTTAAAATGTACTTGCAATATAAAGCATCGAAAAAAAAAGTTAATTTTTCTGTGCAAATAACACACAATAAATAAAGCATGGGTATAAGTGATACATTTGATCACAAACAAAATTAATGCGAGTATGAACTATATTAAAACGTACATTACAATTTCGGAATAACATACATTCAATATTTTTTTTCTTCATATAGTGTCATAACATGTAGATCTACCTTTAAAATTGGTACAATATTAAGAGAGGGAATGTATCGTCATCAGAAAAGGTGCAGTAATTTTCGGTGAAATGCTTTTAATTATCCTCAGCTTTAAATATATTTTTCTTATTGAATTACACGTGATTTATCTTGGCAAATAGATGGTTCCGAAAATACTTAAAAAGCTACTTGTTTAAATCATTGTTTATCTCATATTAGAGAGTTAATATGAAAGTTTTTTTGATTAAATAGTTATGCATTGATGAAAACGAATTTGCTTCTACAGCACAATGAATTGCAAATTAGATTGAAAAATACAATACATATATATGTAAATAAATAGTCCTTATTAAAATATCTATTCACAATTAAATTAAAAATGTATTTGATGTAGACAAAAAAAACAAATATTTTTAAAACAATTTAAATGATGAAAAATACTATAAAAAAAATATGTGTTTTTAAAACAAAATCACAAGATTTTCTTGACTTTCCCAAAAAACTTTTCAGGTTAAAAAAGTAACTCAATATATTTCACCACCAAAAAAAATTTTAAAAAAAAAAAAATGTAAAACCCGACCAAAAATAATTTCCAATAATTGAGTTTTTTTTGTTTTTTTAAAGGGGGCTAAGTCATTTTGTTTTAAAGCAAAAAAATTTTTTAAAAAACCCTATGCAGCAATATGTCACTGAACGAAAAAAAGAATAATTATAACTTTGAGTTTAAGAGCAAAATAGTCGTAAACAAATAAAGGGGTTTCGTGGGCGAGTTTCACAGGAATCTGGACGGACGCAATGAATTTAGTCCATTAGACCACGACTGGTGTGGTTTATTTCATGAATAAGGAAAAGAACCTATTCGAATAGAAACAAACTTTTTTTGATTAAAAAAAGATAATACTCAGCTATTTTCATAACGGGTTTTATTTTTAATGCACAAAAAATAAATTTTTTGAATCCATTGAATGCCAAAAGTTTTTGGTTAACCCTGAAAATAAACAAGACCCAAACCCGGACATCAACATATAATTAGCCGGCGAAAAGCGGGTTTTTTCAAACCCGCCCAAAGTCATTGTTTGACCGGGATTTTTATTAATGGTCTGCAAATCCCGCAAATTTGGGAAATTCAAAATAGAATGGGTGGTAGGGAGCTAAAAGAACCAGGGATCTGTGGAATCAACTTTGGGGTTTTCAAATGGGCCAAAGAATACCCCTTAATTTTTTATGAACAATCGCGTGCCCTTTTTGGCCTTTTTAACAATTCATATGGGACCTTTTGAATCTAAATCATTCCGAATCCCCTTTAACCCACCAAAAATTTCATCAAAATCGGTCCCGTCGTTTAAAGGGGGAGTTCGTCACATAATAACAAAAGTTTCAGTCGACTTTCGATAAAAAAACCCCCTTCATTATAAACCCCTTTGCAATTCGAAGTATATGCTCAGCCCCTAGAAAGGGGGTCAAAAAAATTTAGTTCTCTTAAATCTTCCGAACTATGTTTCATATTCCCCCCAAAACAACGGGGAGGAACACATGAGTATTAAAATGGTACTAAATTTTGGGGGTTTTAATTTTCTTTTTTTCTTTTTTTTTAAATCTAAAAGTACTTACTTTTTTTTAATATTTTTAAATATGTTAATTAATTATATGATTGACGGCTGATTTAGGATATTGTAAATGTATAAGTGTTTATTTTATTTTGGGGATTTTTGAAAAAAATTTTTAAAAAAATTTAATGAAATTTTAAATTTGTTTCACAGGTCATATTTTTTTGATTTATTAAGGTCAAAACTAAAATAAACTGTATAAAACATTTTAAAAAACCCCACCCTGGGGTTAAATTCCAGAAGGGGGGAGGGCTTAGCGAATTTAAATTTTTTAGCAACCAAAATTGGGGACCAAAGAAAATTATATTAGCGATAGGTGAAAGGGGAGAAATTATACGGTGGAATTTTTGCAACGAAAAAAAAAAATATTAATGAGAAATAAAAACAGTAAAAGTTACCAGAGTAAGCCATTTAAATTCTCTTTGAAAGGTGGTAAACAATGATCGAAGGTTATATGAATAAAACTATTGTTTTGCAGTAGAATTTGCTTGTATTGAATTGTAGCATTAAATGTTTGAATCCCAAATATGGTTTTCCCAATTGACTGAACTTGGTTTTAAAGGTTTTTATCAATTAGCCCTGTTAGAAAAGGGTTGTTGAATGTTGGAATAAATCAATTTTAGAAAAACCCATTTACCCAAAAATCAGTACCAAAAAATTTTGGATTTTTTTAATTTTACTACATTTTCAAAAAATTTAAAATTTCTTTTTTTCCTTTTTTGCAATATATTTTTTTTCCCAAAAAGACAAAAAATAGTAATAAAAAGGGATTTTTTGCCAGTTTAGAATAATTTTTTGTTTCAATTTCATACTGAACTCTAAAATGGCTTTTCATTTTGAAAAAGACAAATTTACAAAATTTGTTTTTGTTGGTAATTTTTAATCTTTTTGGAGGCTAATTTTTTGAAAAATTTTAAAAAATACTTTTTTGCTTATCAATTTAAATTCTGGGGAAAAAGTTTTAAAAATTCTCATAAAAATTATTTAAAAATTTCAACAAAAATTTCCCAAAACACTTTTTTATGATTCCTTTTATTCTCATTTTTGAATAGTGAAAGAACCCAAAAATTTTTGGAAAAAGAAAAATTTCAGAATGAGAAAAAAAGGGGTTTTTAAAATTGAACGTAAAAACATTTTCAAGAATGTTTTTTTAAATCTTTTTTGGATTTTTTTAAATATAAATTTTAAATATTTTTTTATTTAAATTTTAATTTTTAAAAAGATTTATGAGTACCCACATATTATCACAACCTTTTTGGGGATGAAAAAAAACATTATTGCCAAATTCAGCGCACATGCACATGCGAAATTGGTATTGCCAACTCGAGTTACCTGAAAGCAGACAATTGTTGCCATAATATGAAATACTGATTTATCTTATAACAGAGTGCAGAAAGGCTATACTTTCATGACCATAATACTTGCTTGTTTGAAAAAAATTTGATATTTCTATAAAAAATCTTATTAAATTGATATTTTTATAATAAAGAGACATTCCCAATCAAAGTAAAGTTTTAAATTCACAAATATTAATTTTCTGGTTTATAATACACCTTTAATGTAAACCATAGTTTTACTTATTTGCAATGAAAATGAATGAGAATATATACAGATTCTTGATATTTAACGATTAAATATATTTTAGCTTTATTTATTAATCCATTCAGGACCATGATTATATATAAGGATCCCCTGGGAACACGGTATCTCATACTGGTGTAATCGGGATTTGGAACTTACAAAATTTCGGAATGATTATAAACCATACAATTTGCGCATTTATTACAGCAAGGATTTTATATGAATTTTGAAATGGAGTTAGGCTTAACAGGGAAAATCAACTGGTCCTGAACGGGTTAAAGAAAGGTAAAAAAATTTAGGTACTTACATATTATCGCAACAATGCCAACATTCAAAATAATTCGCGAAGTTAGTGACCCTTATTTTTTTCATATGTTGTACAAGCTAATTGACACCCATGTAAGCCCTTTCATATAATCTTGCCACTACGGTTGTGATAATATGTGTAAGCACCAAAAACTAATACAGCTTTGGTATGCAGAAACTCATGTAAGCAGGTATGTTGTACATGAGTGGAAACACGCAAGAAATCTGTTTAGTCTGACGTATAGGAAACACGATACTGGTAACCGGCAGCCGTAAGGAAAGGATACTAGCATGGTTTGGCTACTCTTGTTCATTTCTTACTTTACGGCATCACGGACCACCCACCCACTTTTGCAAATTTAGGGACAGTAAAAATTTAAAGAAACAGTTTGCATTTTACAGTATAGAGAATAAAAAGCATTATATTATAAACTGTTTTCAACGTTAACTATCATCTTTTTCATCGCGCGCGCGCTTATTGCTTAATTATCTTTTACTTTTAGATATCCTTATTCTACGTTGAGTCACTGTCATTGTACTTGTACAACAAGGCTTCTTCGAGCTTTGATCATTGCAAAATCATTAATTACATCATTGTAATTAATTTCCATCGAAATATTTTGAATGTAGGAGATCTTAAGGGCAGAAATGCTCTTCTCATCACTCGCTAGGCGGTGGAACGTTCGCTGTATTTTTAATTTTCTCTCTTTTTCGCCCTCCAATTATTTGCGCCGCCAAATCTCTTACGCCCTAAGGCTCCCTTCACACCAAGCGACTCCAATTCATTCACCATCAAACTTGTTATCGACCAGGATTCGGTTCGTAATTTTCCGCCAAATAAACCAAAATTTGCTTCCCGCATTCACACCAACCGAAACCGGGTTAAACCGACGTCATTTCCTTTCGTGTTGGGA
>BMAV01018655.1:0-16682 GCA_019973955.1 Trichonephila inaurata madagascariensis | reverse complement strand
TTTAATAAAAAGTAGCTAAAATAAAATTTTTTTGTTGATCTATGTAGGAATTGACTTAATTTTTTTTATATTACTTGTTCATTACGAAATTTTAATGTTGTTGACATGTAGTATTACGTAACATATGTTTTATTATTTATAGTACCAAATGATTTCAGGAGGCATTTCCAGCTAAAATTATAAAAGCATTTATATAATTCTAAGTATCAAAAGAACTACACGGTAAATAATAAAAGCCCATTTTTTGCAATTATCAAATAACTAAAACAAATTGACAAATTAATTTAGAAAATTAACTTGCTAAATCCCATTTGATGTAAAATCAGTTTTTTATTGATGATATTTTCTCCTTCACACTTAATACAAGTATTTTCCATTTACAAATTTTCTTTTTGCATTGAAACTTGAAAATTTTAAAAACACTTCATATATCATATGCATACAACATATAATGTATAGTCAGACTTTTTTAAGTATAAAATTTTACATTCATTTCGGGAATCTACTTAGAATAGAAAAAAAAATATTTGCTTTGGGACCATTTAATTACCCTCAAAATTATTTGTGAAAATATTAAAACCAAGTGACATATTTCACCAATTCCTATTCGCTACATTAATTCATTGGATACAATTTCATTTTTTATTGTTTGATTTCTTATTGATTCAGATCTTATTAATTTGGAATTTCGTTTTTGCAAATGAAGGCATTTTAATTCGAAAATAAATTACTTTTATACATTCATCAATGAAATCCTTTCTTCAGATACGGTATTTTGCCTTAATTAAAATTATTGAAAATCCTAAATAATCAGAAATGATTCAGTTTTTCTAAGAAATCATTTATGTGTATTCTTAGAACTAATTTAGTTCTGTTTAGCAGAGTTAATTATCTGTATTTTTAATCCTGTTTCATTTATCTTGCTATTTAAGCATACTTTTTTGTATGCATAGGAATATTATTTAAGTTTTCTCTTTTATTTCTATGTTAGAAATATACTTGAAGAAAGTCATTATTTTGATTCATATGTTATAAAAATAGGATCAAATTTTACTGGAGAAATAATATTTGTGCATAAATATTTTTATTCCAAACATTTCCAAAAATATGTTTAAATATAATTTTTTCTTACAAAAAAATCTACATGCTGCGTTTAGAGTACTCAATTATTTCAGCAAAACTGAACTTGAGCAAATTTTGAAATGAGGTATATTTCTGCCATTTAAACTTTTTTTTGAAAAAGATTCTTTTGAATGTCAGGAGAATTCTAATTGATATTATTTTAGGGATTTTTGATTTAAAATATTTTTATTTCTATGCTTCAAGGATTTCCAATCCTTATATTTAGTTTCAGTAAATTGCAGCTTTTATTTTTAAGAAAACATTTTACTTTTAATCAATTTCTTGAAAGAGATACAGCATAATTTTTTATAGAAGGGAAATTCTTTTTTGTAGAAACTGAACTTATTGGAAACTTTATAATATTGGTTTTTTCAATAAATGTAATGCCAACGGAATTAATACAGTGGTACAATTTTTTTTTCACATTGCAAAAGATTAAGAAAAAAATAATATAATTCTAATAATTTAAACATATTAGAATTAAAATTACTGTGAAAATCATTTAACACGAAATAGGGGGTTGGGGGACAGGAGTACATTTTTGTGTTAAAGGATATTGCAATATATATATATTCAACAAAATTAGGTTTTTTAGAGTACATTTTATTTACACAGGATGTATTTTACAAAAGTCAATGAAACATAAACATTTGCAAGAACTTAATGAAATTTAATACAAAATTTTCGAGGTTTTTGAAGAAGAAAACATTTTTTTTTTGCATTATTATTTTTAGTATCAAGTTGTAAACAAATTTTTCAATGTGTTCCATTTTGTTATTCAGTTTACCAATGGAGTGTGTCTAAATAACTGAGCATAATTTTCATGATGCTCCTCACTTCGGATGATGTGAGAACAAGAGCTGCATATTCATTTTATTTTCATGTATCAATGATATTGTTTTAGACTTAAATAAACTCCAAAATGACTTTAACTGTCATAATTGGGGTTGCACACATATTATCATAATTTGCAGCAACGAATTTTTTTGATGATACAGGAAGACAGTCCAATAACACAAAAACTTTCTCATATATTTCATTAAGTGTCGGTTCTTTTACAATACCCAGGAGAAAAATCTTTTCATGTAAAGCGATTTTCGTTTCAACTAAAAAGAAAAAAAAATGCATAAGAAAACACTGTAGCTTGACGGGACTGTTGTATTATTTCGTGTTAAACGATATTTCGCCAAGTGTTTTCGTGTTGAGCGTATTTAACTGTACGTATAAACTGATTTATGCTTTGGTTTTTCTAAAATTTTGAAGTTTCAAACATTTAGCTATATTTGAGATAGCATAAAACGCATTTGTATTAAGTTTTAAAAATAATAAGCTACTATGTGACATATTTGCTGTTATGTGTTTACAGCAGTGATTCTTAAATTGTGGTCCATGGACCTTGGTAGCGTAATCTTTCATGTAACGTTGAAATTTTCTCTTTTAGACTGAAATTGAAAGATGAGCCATACTAAATTAGATCATTATATCATCCCCAATGGAAAAACATGACTATAACATGTACTTTGATGAAGAATATAAAGTCACGGAAAGGAATACTCAAAATCTTGGGAAGGGGGGTCCAAGATGTCATGTTGATGCATAAAAGGACGCTGCGGTTATAGAAAATTTAAGAACGACTCCATTAGCTAAATTACAACCCTCTTAGAACAACACAAGTACCATCTTCACTGAACCTCGTATAATGCTAAACACGAACAACACTGAAGCTCTCATTTTTTAATACATTTCAAACATGGACCATATTTTTATAAATTAAATAACGAATAAATATTATTCAACTGTCAATAATCTTAATATAGAAATTTCAAAAGTAACTCCGAATAATCTTAAGAATACGTGGGAGAAATCAAAGGTAGGATAACATTTTCAAAGCTTCTTAACCCGCGATCATTCGCGCGGGGTGTTCTGTACACCACAGCAACAAGAAAAGCCTCCTACAATTCTAAAAATAATGCGCAGAGCCACAATTATTTCTGTAGCTGCCCATTTTAGGTCATTGAATCTTCAGACCTGATGTAATCAATTTCGCTAGAACGATTGGAATGTAACGACCTTCAAATGTTTATTTGGGGTGCTGAGAACACCCCGCGAGTGATTGAGTTATATTTTCGTACTCGAAGCATCTACGGAAAAGTACGTTTTACTCTTTCCGCTTACATTTTTTTTAAATATATTAATATGCATGAATATTTTTTTTTAAAAAATTTTAATAAATGTGGTATAAAATAATATAATTCTATAAAATAATTGTAAAATACAATTTATTTAAAAAATTCCAAAACATTTTCTAGAAATTATGACAAAAACTCCATGGGAAAGGGAGAAATAGCGACGTTGTCGTCTATTAGATACTGTAAACAACAGATTGAAAAATGAACTAATGAATACGATGACTGCGTGATTTCGTAACCAAAGTTGGAGAGATGAACCTTGAAATCGTAAATTTTTATAATACAGGTGGTGTTGATACCACTGATGAAATGTGCAGTATATATATTATGTATCACGAATATGTAACCTTTGGCCATTGCGAATATTTTATCATCTACTTAATACGGAATTAATGCTTCCTTTGTCTATCATTCGGGTTTTTCCTGAAAATAAATGAGACATTCAATATTATTAGAGGAGATTAGAATGGATCTTGTGCAGCCACAGTGGAATATGATATCGGATTTCCCAAACCTTAACAAAACACTCAAAAGAAGCTTTACTGACACAGAATACATTAAAAAGAGCATTAATCCCCCTAAAAAAGGGGTGTTGCACTGCTTGTCCACGGGTAAAAGACGCAAAAATTATTTGTTTTGTCTTCAATGTAAGGAAAATATGTGCTTAAAACATATGAATACAGTCTGCTCTGAATGTTTGAAAAATGATTTGAATATTATTTTTCTACTTTTTACTATCCTTATCATTAATTATAAAGTATATTATTTACTGGTAATACGTTTTGCTTGTGGTTTATGAAAAAATATAAAATTGTGTACTTGAAAATGAAAATTTTGTAGGTTTGGGCTTGTACCAATGCTAGTCTCATTTGAATGCAATAAATTTAACAATTTTGTTTGTATAATATAAAACCTCTTTATACTTCATAAATATATATCATAATTGACTTAAAAAAATTTTCTTATTTAAATACACGTGTTAAGAGTTTGGGGTGTTCTCTACACCCCGCGAGTAACGAAGGTAGAAAAACAGGCGCGAGTGACCGCGGTTTAATAATTGAAGATATACAAAGTCATCGCGTATGAAATAAATACCAAAGAACCTCTTAATTTAATTCCTGCCATATGAGAAAGACGATAGCTGAACAATTAATTTATTTTCATTATTTCTATTTTATGTCTCATTAGGCCATTGATGGTCGTTATTTGGGTTATAACCGATGCTGTACTCGAGAAATATGACATTTTGACCTTTGTTGATTCATTCGTCCCAATTTCTGAAATTGTAAACATCAGTCATTTAACGAGACAGACTTCATTACAATTTCGCCTAAACTTCAAACCCACGTGATAGCTTTGACCAAATCAAATCTAGCATATAAACCTCGCTATGTCACTCATCCAGTATAATGGTTAGCGACGCTGACTGCTGTGCCGTAGGGCCTGGGTTCGAATTCCGAGAAGACATGATGCTTGTAAATGTATAGTGCCTTCGCGGCATGGGGGATACTCTAAAACAGCCGTCAAGTCTCAAGTCCTTCCGCGAGGTTGGTGGCAGGGGATGAGGTGGGAGGTCCCTGCCCCCCTGCCCCAGTTCCGTCTTCCTGTAAATCTGGGGTGGAACCGCCCTAAATCGTATCGTCAAGGCTATGGTGCTCAAGACTACTGCTAACGACCGGCGCGTACTTCTAGCCCCTTTCCATGATGAATTTATACTTGGCCCTGACAAAGTCGACAGGTAAGTATTAGTAAGAACAACAAACCCTGTTATTGCCACAACCTCATGATTCATGTTCCATACGAATTAATGACTCGATTTGGTAACGGGCTCCTGTTCGGGCTTCTACCACTACCTTGGGTAAATATTCTTTAACTGGTGATATTAATTCAAAACCGCTTCCGCAGGCACAGATGACTTGATTTATGCAAATGCAACTTCTATCTAAGTACCAGTAGTTGAGCAGGCGAGGTAATGGTTAAGCGTTGATCGTAAGCTGATTTCAAGAGTTAGGAAACAGAGACTGTGATGGTCGTTCATTTTAAGTTTAATAATGGAAGAAGAATCCACCGCAGAATAGTGGAAAGCATCAACATTTTCAACGAGCTAGCAAGTTGTAAGCCGGATAATGCAAACAGATATATATATATATAGATAGATATATAAGCCAGATAAATACTTTCCATAATTTAATTACCTAAATCCAGGCTAATATTGCTTATTGCTCCCAAGGTTTGTTATTAAAGTACATCCCGTAAAGTGTTAAAAGTTAAATGAAATTAGTTATTCTAAAATCACATCTGCTTCAATGTCAGTAGACTGAATTTATGACGATCAGATGATAATTGAAACCACGTGTTCACCTTTGAATTCAAAAACTGACATTAGACTTGTATTTGCTGTTCAACTTGTAAAAATTAAAAATAAAATTTCAACTTAAATAATTGGATAAACGATGATCAAGTATTAAGATTCTTCGCAAGGGCTTTCAAAATTAAAAAATTTTGCATTATTCGAATTTTAATCAAGTCCTCTTTCTATTTTTTGTGATTTATTATTGCTGACAAAAGTGTACTTATTACAAAAACGGTTTCTTCAAAAAGCAAAATTCTAGTATTTGCGAAGCGTACAATCCGATTGTTGAAACCCGTGATTCCATTTATCGTAGGATTATGACATCACAGGAATTTAGCAAATTGTCGGTAGCCATATAAACTCAAGAACTTATTATTGCCTTAGGTCCTGAAGTTTTTCAAATTTCTTAAGATAATAAATATGTAACATGTCATTACATAATTATATATAAAAATCTCCCTACTCATAATTCTGTTAGCTCTTCTCTGCTTCAAAATCACGCTGTGCTTTTTATATTGAGACATTATAATGAAGAATCGCTTAGAATCGTCAAATTTCATAATAAAATCGTTTCAGTTGCATAGAATTATTTTGGCGACATAATTTATTTATAAATATGTTTTTTACATAAATACACCCCATACAGCTACTTTTTAAATACCGCCGATTAATACAAAAAAGAGAGAGATATTCGGTTTAACCTAAAAATACAGAGAAAATGCCTTTTTCGTAAGAAATATGAAATAAAAGCAACTCTTCCTCCTCAGCAATGAAGCGCCTTACAACTTCTTTTACCCGGAAGCACTAGTGCAAAAAAAAAGGCTTCACTGCGACCTTGCGTAATATACAGAAAACGTCAGGTGGTTCTGAACTGTGGTCCTGACCCTCGGGGTCCACATTACCTTAGAGGGGGATATCTCATTCAATGTTAAAATGTCCCTTTTTTTATAGATTATAAAATGTCTCGTGGAAAAAATTGAAAAAGAGCGCCATCCTTAAATTAGATCAATGCATTTCAATGAAAACTACTAGAACACGAATTTCAATCAAGAATAGTAATTCAGTATTTTCATGATTTGTAACTAAATAGCCATGCTACAATGTATTATGCTTAACAAATTGTAAAGCACATGCGCAAAGATTAAGAGCTTAATCATGGCTCACCAATACGTTGGAGGATTCCATCCTTCTCATAGAGTAGAACTGAATTGAGGCTGCATATTTCAAATATTACACCCGATATGACACGATTCTTATATAAGAAAATGCCGCAACTAACTCTTCTCATTAATTTTTTTATTAATGCAGTTAGTACATTATTTATTTAAAAGTAATAATATTTCATATATTTTTTATAATTAGACATTTACTTTTTTTATTAAATATAAAAAGAAGTGCTTAAAAAATCCATATAAGTAGGAAAGGTAATTTTAGGATTATTGAGGAGCTTTTAAATCACAAAGCTGTGTGTTGGTTAAGAAAGGAAGTTCGAATTTCGGGGGTTCGCGATATCAGGCTGATACATACAGAAGGGTTGGCAGTGATCAAAAGTTTAAAACAATTACTTATAGAATCAAAAGTTCAAATTAATCAGTGAATTATTATCCTTTATTTTCTGAGCGTCTTAGCTATATTTCTCCTGAAGATAAATAACATTAGCAATTAAAATAAATTTAATATATTTTTAAAAAAATTCCTATTAACCTTCAATTTTAGAATTTTTTATTTGTCTAATTTTTAAAAATAATAAATATTTTAATTTTCCACCGATTTAATACATATATATATATATATATATATATATATATATATATATATGACAGGCCCCCAGACCTGCTGGGTAAAATGAGTAGCTGCATCATCTCTTTTAATAACTTGTTTATTTCGCTCCAATCACATAAAATCCAACATGGCGGCCCTTTTCCGCGCAACCGAGTAGAATATTAACAATACTTTGGACAAGAGTCACCAGCTAAGCCTTCTCGAATATGCGTTCTTTGTCAGCGCTCTCTCCACCTTTAAATAGGCTTATTTACTCACAAATCCTTACGCGATGGTAAAGAGTTTGCTCTATATTTATTTATTACTTACTTAATTTTGAACCTAAACTTTTCAAACCTGACATATATATATATATATATATACATGTGTGTAATGTTTTATCTTTAACTTATATATTTACGCATATGTATTAAAATTTAAAATTTTGGTAAATAGATTAATAAATAGTATTACCTTATCATTGCTTATAAAATTATGAATAAAGGACGCAAACAACAATAAAGAATATATATATAATATATGATATATACACAAGGAGTCCAAAAACTTATATCAAGTGGGATCATATTAGTTCTAGGAAAAATAAAACAATAAATACTTCCTTATAATTTGGTTAAGTGAAAACTAGCGAAGTTTTTAAAATAGAGAAAATTGTGTGTGTGTGTGACACCCTTTCACAATTTTACAGTAAATTTTTCAGTAACGAGAACTCACATTTTTGCTTACCTTGAAAACAGCTTTGTTGATACTCTCCATCACATATTTAGATACCATGGCCACAAATTTCCCAATTTTACAATGATTTTTTTACCATAATTATTTTATACAACCGTGCTATCAATCACTGTCACAAGTCAAACAAAAAGCTGTGCTGGTTCAGTTGAAAGAAAGTTAATTTGAGAAAATAATGTCACACCTAACTCTGGCTCTCTATAAAAAATGAAAATATTACATACTACCTTAAGCAAGTTATTTCAAAGTTGACTCACTTAGTAAAATTTCCAAAATAGTACAACACTTGCTATTTTTTTGAACCATATCAATTACTAACTTTTTTTCAAAATGACTTAATTTAAAAAAAAGAAAAGAACTCAATCTTTTGTCTGTAACTCATTTAAGAAATAAACTTAAAAATAAAATGGAAGCATTTTTGAAATGCTTTAATTAATCAAATTTTTGAAGTGTTTGCCTTCTACTAGAATGCCCGATCTACATTTTTTTAAAAGTGATCGCCTGAAGAGTCGGGAGTAATTAGCTAAATTAATTTCTTTCATAGCATAGCTTTCATGCCTTGTTGCAAGAATACAGCAAAAAATATATGTTGTAAAATCATAAATAAAATTTTGTTGCATCTACCACAGTTGGTTGTTTTACACAGCAGCAATTATAACTAAAATGCATAATATTGATCATCCTAATAACTGCATAAATTATACAGATTGGTATGATAGATCAGCAGGATAATTCAATATAACAAGTAATTATTAAAATAAAACTGTACAATATAAAATACCATAAGATAATATTTCATATAATTTGATGTTACATACAGAATCCAACAAAAAAAAAAATAACTAATTATACAAATATATGGCCTATAATGCGAAAAATGTATGAACAAATTGAACACAAGTTCTTTCTTTGAGGGAAGTGAGTTAAGAAAAAAAAAACTTTGTGGTTTCCTTTAAAAGCACCGTTGCTTTTTGCAAAAACAGTGTATGTACGTGTTATTGATTGATGCATGTAATTTATCGTTTTATTGCGTTGTATCCCTCTATTATAAAAAACCTTCCATACTATTATTAAAAGTTCTAAAGTATTTAAAATAATCAGGAAGTAATATCTACGCGCTGAGCTTATTTAAAGGATCATGGCTAGAATAAAACCACCATCTTAGATGATTGTTGTTTAATAGTAGATAGTTTTGTAAATCTAAATGTATTGTGCGTGCAAAAGTTTTCCTTGGGATAAATGGCATTTTGAAGATATTCTAGATCTTAAAATTAAGCTTTGCTAAATATTTTCTTTGATTTTCGTATTTTTACACTTACAAAAACTTAAAAGATCATACGAAGCTTCTTAACACTGGAAAAAATCCCTTATGTTAGATGCTCAAAATATTTAATTTCCGTAGCCCTACAACTTTATAAATGTCATTTAGAACTAAGAGATCACATCTCTATACTAGTTTTTATTAAATAGTTCTAATTTTATGGATGAAAAAGTATTATTAATGTGTAGTTTCACTGTGAAATCAATGCCCTTCAATGACATTCAAGGAAATCTTCTATAAGCAATGTAAATCACAGAATACAGGATGAAATCACTTTGGTGATGTTTTATAAATTTAAGAGTGGATTGTAAATAATTATGTTAATGTGCAATATAGCTTTGTCGCGAATTATTTCAGAAGATAAACATTTTTATAAACAATTAATTGAAAATGGTTAAAAATTTCCTCTGTTTTTAAAACTCATTCTTATTCAATTATGAAGAAAATTTTCGAAATACTTTTTCAATGTTTCTTATTTAGAAGATAATGAAAGAGAAGAACTGAAAATAAAATGAATTAACTCTTTTGAGTAATTACTGTTGTATTTCCTGAAGTAATTGATTAAAAAATCATTTTTCTTACCTTATGGCAAAAACACCATTTCTCAAAACTTTTTGTTACCAACAGCAAACATTTATTTTAAATAAACCAAACTTTTTTGTAACGAATTGAATTTATAAAAGTAATAAACTTCATCTTGTTAAATCATGAATTCGAATTTATATAAACAAGAATCATGATAATAGTTTCTAAAGGATAAGAAACAAAAACATTTTATCAAAATTAAATTGATTTAAGGTACTGCTCTTATGAATTTATTCAATTTTAATCACTCCGCTTCCTGTATGATATCAAAAGGAATATTAAGAATGTTCTTCAAAAATAATTTTACTCGTAATTATACACGCAGAAACTAAAAAGAGAAATAACGCACAAAAACGCACTTTGATAACGCTCAAATAGCTTTTTATTTTAATCTTCTGTGACGACATCAAACCGCTAGAAGGCTTGACAATAAATAAATTAATAATCCTTTGAATGCCGCAAAGTGAAGCGTTTACAAAGCGGTAATAGAATTAAGTGGCTGATGAGGTTCTCAATATTGGGGTGTAATTAGGAAACCCATTGTAGACTTTGATACAAATTAATTAGTAGTTGCAGTTGCTGCGTGATTAATTAAGGCGTACGAGATTTTTTTTTTCTTTCTATTATTCTCGATGAAAGGGGTCCTTTTGTTCAAGCTCCTGATTTCAAGAGTCCCCATTGGGTGGACTGGCAGATGAGTAGCCTCTTCACCACTCCCATGAAATTTGTAAAAAAGGATAATCGCAGATCTTCTGTTATTAATGACTTCTTTTAAAGAAATAATTTGTTTTCAAGAATTTTTATAAAGCGTGTCTGATAAAATTGCGTTTCTTTCGTGATTATTCTGCCGAGTGGAGACAAAGAAAGAAAGAGGGAAAGACAATGGGGAAGTAAAAAGTATAAAAGAGTAAAATGTTGAAAAAAGGTGATAAGTATAATTCCTTTTTAATATTGGAATTATTCTGAATAAAATAATCTTTAAGACTCCAATAAATGGGTGCAGTGTAGAACAGTTTACAGAACATATTTTATTCAATGTTGATGAATATATTTTCTAAAGATGTGGAAGTCACACTAATTATTGGATTTAGAAGTATCCACAATTGTAATCCGTTTGAAGTACACATAAAAGACGTTCTGATAATTAGTTCAATTCATTTAACATGTTGCAGTAAAATAAAAAATTAAAATTAAATTCTTTGATTAGTATGAATATTAGTTATAGATTTTAGTATATGTAAAAGTAAAGTTTGAATTTACGTTTCAATTTAATCCGAAAAAGTAAAAAGAGTTGGTTTCATATAGAGATTGCAATTTCGAATTAGGGAAGTAACGAGAACGGCGATCTAGGCAAGTATTTGATTGCTGTAATCTACATTTAAGTCTGAAAATATATAAAAACACCTGTCATAAGACCTCGATAATATCGCACATAAATATTTAATGTGTGGGATCCGTACTAATAAAAAACAGTTTTTATTTGAATAGCATTGACGTTTGTTGATAAATAGTGATGCAGCTGGTACAGAGAACAAAGGTAGGGTGTTTCATATATTCTCAAAGAACTGCACATAAGACGTAACAATTACTTTTATTTCA
Organism: Trichonephila inaurata madagascariensis; assembly: GCA_019973955.1. Classification (NCBI taxonomy): domain Eukaryota; kingdom Metazoa; phylum Arthropoda; class Arachnida; order Araneae; family Nephilidae; genus Trichonephila; species Trichonephila inaurata. The sequence goes on along the minus strand of BMAV01018655.1, from coordinate 4,999 downwards.
TTCGAAAAAATTTAAAATGGTAAAGAATGAACTGTATAAGCGAACAAAAATTTACACATGACTGATTTCTTTGCAAGGAACTTTTTTGAACAATTATATATATATATATATATATATATATATATATATTAAAGTGACAAACATCAATTTTACCTGACATAATACATGGTTTTAAAAGGGTATACCTATTTAATTTACAGATATTTTTATTTAAAATATATATATATGTAAGAAGTATCACTGTGGAAGTTTGTCTACTCTTAAACCGCGATCACTCGCGCGGGTGTTCTGTACACCCCAGCAAATAAGAAAAATCCTCCCAGAATTCTAAAAAGATTGCACAGGACCACGATTTTTCTAGAAGCTGCACATTTTTAGGTCATTGAACCTTCAGGCCTGATGCAATCCCTCTTTTTCGAACGATTGAATGTAATGACCTTCAAAAGTTTATCTGGGGGGCTGAGAATTCCAGCGAGAAATTGAGCATTTGTATACACTCTGCTCTGAATGTTTGGAAAATGATTAAAATATTATTTTTCTACTTTCTACTACCATTATCTCATTAAGTATAAAGTATATTTATTACTGGTATATATACGTTTTATATACTACTATGAAAAATATATAATTATGTGTTTTAAAATGAAAATTTTGTATGTTTAGTTTAAATTAATGTTATTCCCATTTGTATAATAATAAATTTAATAATTTTATTTGTAGTACAAAACATCTTATACTTTATAAGTATGTGTATCATAATGACTTAATTTTATTTTCATAACTAAATACACGTAGCAAAAGTTTGGGGTGTTCTCTACACCCCGCGAGTAACGGTAGCAAAACAGGCGCGAGTGACTGCGGGTTAACTAATGAGTTTCCAGTAAAATCGAATAACCTTAAAATAAATTTTAGACATTAATGTTTTGTGATTTTCCTATATATATATATATATATATATTCTAATCGGAGCATTTAGTGTGATTTTTATAAAAATACGGAAATTATATTCATTTTATTCCGATAATTTTACAGTGAGATTCCTGCCAATTAAATTAAGTTAGTATATGCAAATTTCCCCAAACTGGTTTTGAGCCCTAAGATTTTTCTTAAAAGCGTACAGGAAAAGAGTTTGCAAGTACCAGTTACAACTGCATTATGAGTAGATGATATTATACTAGATTTTATGTAGTAATTACAGCTGATCCAAACACACTGAATCTATATTTATATTTGAATTTAGGTGATTTTAAATAATGAGTGAGTTTTAAATGACTGCGTGAGTTTGGTTTAGTTTAGTTACTTTGGTGGGTAACTTTGATTTACTTCGTTTATATGTGTAGCCTTATAAAGGTTTATTGAATACTAAGAACGATTTAATTTCACTCTTAACAACACATCACTGATTTGCAATTTAATCGAATAAAATCTGTCATATTCGACAATGTTCGAAAATGATAGTTAGAAATTTATTAAAATATGAGAAGCAACAGAATTTATAGGAGAACGAGTTTCCAGAATTTTCATTCAATAGAAACATTTCAACTTAAAAAAAGCTTACAAAAAAAAAAAAAAAAAAAATGCGTCTTATTTATGGACCAAATTCATTGACCTGATAATATTCTTTTGTTTCTTTTTCGAAAATGCAAAAATTGAAACAACGTATCAAATTTTATATAACTCTGTAATACTTCAAGATAAAGTATTAAAAATTTTCAAATTTTATTTCTCCTAGCGATAGGAGAAATTCTAGTCTTTTCAAATCCCTAGTCAGTACGAGAAAAAGCTGCGTAATAATCCTCTTAAATTCGTACTCAGAATGAGATTCGTTTTGCTTAGCAACATACTAGACACACTCATAATAAGTAGCAGTATACATAAGAGGGAGATATACATGTTTTGAAAATGTTATTTCAAACCTTTTAAAGTTCACATCAACCCAAAATATGCTAAATATTCAAGTTTATTCCCCAACTATTTTGTTTAAAACGGAGGATGTGGAGAGTCAAAGCTGAAATCTTTATTTCTGGCTTTAATGTGTAAAGAGAGAGAAAGAAAAAAATATAATGGACCGAACTTTTGTCGAAAAATATAGAAATGAATTATATACAAACGCAGCAATATATATATATATATATATATACTACGTGATATAATAGACATTTGGACTTTTTTAAGAGGTTCTTTTAATGCCTTTCAACTGATAATCTTCAAGGGAGGAAATTTTTCTCCATTTATTTGATTTTGGAGATCCTTTTCCTGTGGGGAAACCTTGAAGCATGTAAATGAGTATTTAAAGTTAATTGAAAAGAGTTTAAGGAGAATGTTGAGAGTGAAATCGTATTTTGAAAGCTACTTTGAGGTATTTACGCTTATCCTTGGCATAAGGATTGTAGTCGTACTATCATTGTTTGAAGTTCTAAGAGCATTCAGATCCAGTGTGTTTGATTTTACTTAATTCAGATAAGTAATTTATACTAATATTATTTAAGCTAACTAGCTTCCAGATGGCAATTTCAATCTATTTAATTTAGAACTATATAAATTAAAAATTGCTAATTGGACAATATGTCTTTTCCTTCAGTCCTAACGTGGACTTATGTTCGCAACGATTTGTTAGAGAAAAAAGTTATTAATGATCTCAAGAACCTGAAAAAATTTTGCATAAATTATTTTATTGCGTTGACTATAATGTATTTTATTTTCTTTTTTTTTCCACCTTAAAAGTATTCATTTGCTGTCATTAATGTGACGGTTGTAATGAGAATAATGTGAAATATGATATTAATATTTTTTCAATTCCCCGATGTACAGTAAATTATTCTAATCGCGAGAAAGAACAAAAAGAGTAAACTCCATACAATATCAAAATATTCATATACTTTTAAATTTAACAGGTTGGGTTTATTTTCGCTCTATAAAATATTGTGATTTCTCTAACCCTGAGGAAAGTATTTGACATTCAAAAATTTAAATGCTATATTTAACTTTGCGTATTGCGTCTGATACAGGAAAGTAAAATAAATTTATTTAACTTATTCAAAACTTCTTCACTAAAAACAATAAGAAATTTTAGTTACGAAATTAATTACACGGTATATATGATATGATTTAGTTAATACACACACAGAAAAAAAAATAAGTAGTACGAAATACTTGCTTGAAATTCTTTGATTCATATTACAATTTGGACAAGATTTACGAATAAATGCGTTATTAAATAATAAAGTCTAACTGCCTGCTGCGTATATATAATCTTTGCATTAATATTAAGTAATACGATATAAACTGGGAGTCTTATTATTGTTCATAAACTAGTAACTAATATACGCATAAACTATTTTGGGAAGATTACGGTTACGTCTTTTGGTGATACACTTCGTATGACATTATTACTTTATTTTCCTTTGAAATACATCTATTTTCATCACAATAGCTCTGCTTCCATTTAATTTTGATATATATGAGAAAATAAATAAGAAATAACCAAGCTTACCTGGAGAAGATTATATTGCTACCGGAGTAAATAAGAGGTATTTTTTTATATTTCGGCTCAGGGGATATTGCTAAGATATTATCATTACCAATGGACAAAGAAACAGAAGCAAGAAAAGGAAAGTACCCGTTCCGTAGAGAAAATCATGAAGTGGGAAAGAGATTTTCTGGTTTGTATTACACACCAGGAGGCATAGGAAATGTTTTTCACCAAATAAATTTTACATACAAAAATATTACACAGCAAACTATTTTCTACAATGAACGTAAATAGACGGAAAAAATAATATTTTTTGATAGTATAATTAAGAAATTTGGGAGGAAAATAAAGAGAAATTAGTATCTTAAAATATGTCCACCATAATTAAAATGCAAAAAAGGGAAGCACAACAATCTAACTAATAAAAATTAAGAGAATTAAAGAGAGACGATTTTATTGAGTAACATCACATCACATTTTATTGAGCTTTCACATCATTTTCTCACAAAAGACCAAAAAGGAAAAATGCATGTTTTCAATTTTATAAAAATAGATGATACATTTAAACTTATTAACATATAATTTTTTAATCAAATCTTGTACGAGAATCATTTTTAAGCTATCAAAAACACAATTAATTAATTTAAAAAACTGTGTTTTTAAATGTATATATGTAATATATTTTTTTAAATTTCATTTAAGCAACTTTTTAAATTGCAATGGACCAGGCCTTTAGGACTCGCACGTAAATATATAACTAGCTCGACCGCATAACGGGAAGTCATTATCGAATTTTTAAAGAATTAATAGCTTTGTGTTTTGTAGTAGCGTAATTGGTAATTGCAATTAATAATCTAGCGTACATTGGTATATTGGGGTAAACCTGAATACGAAATGAAGCCCAGTGACTGAATTATTAGTACATCTTTCTCCCACACCGGAGGTCCGAGTTTCAAATCCCAGGCTAAGAAAGTTGACTCAGCCTTTCAACCCTTCAGAGGGTTGACAAATGAGTACCAAGCTAACTTGGGAGCTTAACACTGGAGGTTTCGAGTCAGACTGACCATCTAACCGGAACGTCTGCTTTTGCACTTCAGGGCCCAAGATCATGTATACTAAGTTGGGCACAGTTGACCTTGGGCGTCATGGGCTGTTGCGCTACTGAGTTAAGTTAAGTATATGAACTATCTAACTTTCTTAAGAAAGCAGTAAATTGGCACTGATTTAAGCCTGGAGAACTTATAAATTCTATAGTTTTTTTTAAAATTCTCCATGTGTATTACCTTTGTGCATAGTGCTTCTTGTGAAGTATAATACACACTGCGTATGATGAATTTTTGTACTGTGAATTTCGCTCAGTGTTTTTCGTAGTAATGCTACGAAGCCGTTTTTTTTTTCAGGTCATTGAAGGAGCCCCATTTGTAGCTACAGAATTTAATTTAGACAGGGGTAGATTATGCATCTGCGGAAGTTCAAAAACACAATTAAATATATCTTGTTCTGTAGTAGTATCACTCGCATCGTATT
>BMAV01018654.1:0-11765 GCA_019973955.1 Trichonephila inaurata madagascariensis | reverse complement strand
ATTTTAAAAATGCCAACTTGTTAGAAAAAAAGATTTCCCCATTTACAAAAATTTTGGGAAACTCAAAAACGATAAAAAGGCTGAAGTTTTAAATTTGGAGGTGTCGGGAAGGAAGGTTTTTGAAGAACTCATGCAATATTGGTCGTAATGACCGAGGGTAAACAGTTCCCTCATAAAATTTATATACTTTCTTTTTTCTTAATTTTTTTTTCCCTTTAATTGGGATTTTGGAAATAAACCATTTTTTCATGTTTTTATTTTTCCAAGTTTGCATTTATTTTCTGATAAGTGTGTTCTGACAAGGTGTCATGAAAAAAAAAAATACCTTCACAGTTTTAAAGAAGCGTTTTTTTTTTTTAAAAATGGGTTCCCCTTTTCCCCCCAAACCGCAATCGTTGAGGGGCAAATGTACTCCTCAATCCCGAGCTATTTTTGTTCAAAACTAAAGATAACGTGACCTTCTGTGACCTTGACGATAGGATGGGGTCCAATTTGATGTATATTTTACTGTCACATTTTAAAACCCCTTTTTTTTGGGCCTTTTTTTTCCTTTCATTGTTTTAAATTTCCAAAGAAAACTCCTTCACATAACCCCCACAAAAAAATTATTATTTTGGCTGTTTCAATATATAGTCAGCCCCATTTTTTCTGTTTGGGGTCGGGGTTTCGGCTACATGATTTTTTAAAAAAATTATTTTTTTATTGGGGAGTTTGGTTTTTAAAATTTTTTTCAATGGTCCAAAAAGAAACATTCCGAATTTTGTACAATGATTGATTATTATAAAAATATAAGTTTTAATAAAGGTGGAAACCTATACACACACAAAACAATTTATAGGGATATATGTTGATACGAAATTGCATCAGCCCTTTTTTAAACAGTTTAATAAGAGGTTTTTTTTTAAAATGATGATGAAATTATAATAATGTGACTTTTTTTAAAGTTACCGCTTTTTCTGAAATATTTTAGAAAATATTTCTTTTTTTTATTTTCAACTCCGCCTAATAACATTGTTTAAAAAACGTTTTAAGAAATATAACCAAAAAATATTATATAGATTTAAAAATATATATTAGAATGTTATGAATTTGGTTTTACGCAAAAAATTTTTTCCTCAAAAGAAAATTTTTGGGTTTGGGGAATTTTTTAAGAATAAAATTCAAATTTTTAAAAAATGGGAATTTTAACGGGAAAATAAAATTAAGCCTTTACGAAATTTTTTAAAACTATCACACAAGAGAATTTTAAGTAACTCTTCCCCCCAATCAAATTTTGTTTTTTCTTTATTTTATTTTTATTTTTTATATAGTTAATTGTAAAAAAAACGGGGCCAGCAATATGTTTTATACACAACAATAAAAATAATTTGATACAACGTTTAAAATTGGGGTTTAAAGATATCGTAACCCCAAAGGGCCCCGGATTCCTATTTTTAAAAAAAAAAGGCCCGCTTAAAAAAATTTTTTGCCTTTTCTCTTACCCAATCACGGCTTAGATTTAAAAATAGGGCCCCAAAACTTTATGTTTTTTTGGGGGCGGGGCCCCCTTTGGATCTTTTGGGTTTTTTTGGTTTTGGAAATTTAAAAAGGGTTTTGGTTTTTTTTTGGGGCTTAATTGAGGCTCATGGGGTTTTTCCTTTTAAAAATGTTTTTTAAATTTTTACAAATTGGGTTGTAGTAATTAATATACTATGTATTGATATAATATAGATTTGCTCAAGAAGTAGTAAGTCCACGCGGCTGAAAGGAAAGCCATGTCGCTTTTGTATATTCACCCACTGTTTTTATAAGCCCTTTTAAATCAAAATAATTTTCGATACTTTGAATATGTAACACAGTTGAAAAAGTTAAATACATATCGATAACATTCAAATATGCACTGACCCCTTAAAACAATTAAAAAGAGATATCGAAATCCGTTATAAGGACTTTTAAAGCTTAAGCGTGTCGTCTTGGAGTTTTAAATGCATTTGGGAAAAAAAAAAAAACCCCCCCCCATTTTGCATTTAAAAAAAAAATTGGGCAATAAAAAATAAAATGTAAGAAGGGGAAAATAAATTTTCAAAGAAGTTTTTATTTCAAGTTTAAGAATTGCAAAGATATTTGGAAAAAAGTCAAATTAGCCCACTTTAGTTTTTATCAACTTACTTGGCTGAAGTATATTTAGTCACTTTAATAATTTATATTAAGAAAAATTAAAAATCTATTGGTTTATGAAGCGGGGAAATTTTCGATTTTTTTTATAAATTTTACATATAAAATTAAAAGTACTATGGCAAAACATCGCATTGATTTTTTAAAAAAAAAAATTATATTAAAATTACATATAATTTAGTGGAATTGAGAAACTGTTTAGGAAAATTTATATTTGTATTTGTTATGTTATAACGTTTACAGCAATATACAAGCAATTTCAGGCCAAATATTAAAAAAAAAATGCACGATTGCATAAATTAAAACTAAAATACTAATCAAAATTGAACTATTCAATAATTTTAAATCCTTATGTCTAAAATCTTGTTTATATTTTAAAATTATAAAGGAAAATAATGTTAAAAATAAAACATTAATCATAAACTTATTTTCACAAAAATTCTGTTAATATTCTTTGTTAAACTGATTTCCTTAAGGATTTTATGTGCAATTATTAACATCATGACTATATTGCATTCTGAATTTTATTGGGAAATACAGGGGTAGGAGGAAAATATATTTTAATGTTTCAAAATTATTTTAAAGTAAAGTTAAAAAAGAAAAAAATTACTTGATTTTTTTTTTTGAATTAAAATCAAGAAAATATTATTTATACCTTTTTGAAATTAGGTTTTTTAAAAGCATCTATATAGGTTAATTGTTATCAAAAAAACCATCAATTTATCAGTAATTATGTTATTTTCAAAAAGCAAATATTTGTTTAAAGTTAATAATATACAATTTAATAATGTTTTATAAAATTCTTTTTTGAATATACAAGCAATTGAATATATTGTGATATTGTACACATTTATATTGAATGATATTTATATATTAATTAAGTAAAACAAAATTAACATTTTCAGTTTCAAAAAAACAAGTAAACCCTTTTTTGGGCTTCTACATATTTTAAGAATATTTCCCCCCGAAGTTCAATTTTACCTCATATTTAAATTTTTTAAAAAATTTTAATTATCTAAAACATTTTAATCATTGTACCCATGTTATTATATTCACAAATAACCATATAATACTCACTACTCATTTAGAAATTTAAATCAGCCTGTTTGATAATGTTATATTTTTTTTCAAAAAAATTGTAAAAACCGAACGAAAGATAGTTCACCTAGCTTACATTGTATATGTTGTTTGTTTAAATAACTGTTGATATTTATGCAAGGAACTAGTCCAAACTTTCTAATGGAACGAAAAGACTTAAAATAAGCGGTTCTTTTTTTCACATGTCCTCTTTTCTTTTTTCTCCCAACAAATTCTAAGAAAACTACATTTCTCATTCACAACCCACCAAACGAGTTATAAATCATCATTCGTCAATGGAACATGCGGCGAAATTTCATGTAACCTTCCACAAGAAGGTGAAGTTACAAGTTTACTTTCCCTATTTCCAAACGTGCAATGTGTTTTATTATGTGTAAGTGTGATTATAAATAAATGTTAAAATTCTACTTAAGAATATGTTTCCTTATACTGATTTAGTGATACCCAAAGTTTCTTTCACCCCCTAGGGATCTTTTTCTCAGAAGGGGGCCAAGTCAGAGAAAAATAATTGTGGGGTTTCAAGAGGGCTCTAGCTAATACAGTTCGTGACATTAATTTTTAAAAAAAAATTTAATCAAGTAGAAATCGATTTACACTTTCTTTCCAGAATAAAGCTAAAAAAGTATAATATTGACGTCTATTTGATAAAATTTTTTTTAAAATTTGTGAAGACAATCTGCCTGGAAATAACGTTTTGCTACGTTAAACCTTAAAAATCACTTTTCCAGTTTTGAAACTATTTGAGAATGCCTTAATATGATGATATAACATTAGGTAAGGAATTCATATATTGTCAGATAAAAAAAAATCAAATTACAAATGGAACTGAGATAGGAATAGGCACCCAAAATTTTTGAAATAAAGTTTAGAAAGGGATGTCAGCAATTGTGGCTTTAAAAAGATATTTCGGCTATTTATCCAAACTTATGGAATTTCTAGAAAAAGCTTTAATTGCTTTTCCTAGTGAGAAGGAGTTTCAGAGTGGTTGCCAATCTCGAAGACAAAAAGAGAAAGAAAATAAATAATATTTTAAAAAAAAAAAAAACTGGATACTGAAGAGAATTAGGGTTAAATCTGACGAGATTGATGACAAATGTTTCAAATTTTTTATTGAAAAACCAGATTCATCCTTCACACTAAAAGCATTTGTTTATTGTTCATTTATTTTATGTATTAATTAAATTTTAGTTCAATTAATACCGTGTTTTTGGATCCGAATTGCGACAATTTTTTTAAAAAAAGGGAATATGGGGATGTTTTTTGGTTTTTTGATTTATTAAGTATATTTTGGAAAACCGTATACTTAAAAACAAAAAAAAAAAATTATTATTTTTAAAAAGGGAAAAAAACTGGGGAAATGTAAAAAAAATTTACAAAAGGGGGGCCCCTTCGAAAAAAAACTTTTGAAAAAAATTCTCATTTTTCTCAATTTTAATGCGTAACTTTTTATTCATATTTGAAATGCCCTTTCAGAATAATAGATTTTTTAAATTTTTTACAAAAATAGAACCTCTATCTTAGTAACTATATAAAATTGTTAAAAACAACGATTATATTCACATAAAAGGGCTGTAAATTTTTTAAATGAAACAGTGATTTAAAAAACTGAAGGTCAAAAAAACTTTACTGTTAAACAAAAAAATTCCCAAAAAAAGCAAATTATTTTAAAACATTTTTTTAAAAACACTGTCCCCGTTTGAGTTTTTTTGAAAAAAAAAAGAATTTCGAGTAAAACGCATTTTAAAAATTCGACATTTTGTGTAAAATTATGGATCTTCTACATTAAAACACTGGTAGTTTTTGTTCAGTAAAGGAAAAAAAAAAGCTTGGGACTTTATTAAGTAATAAAAAGACATATAAATAAAATCATAAAAAAATTTTAATTTTTGAAAAAAAAATGATTTTGGGGGGTCGGATACCTTAAGTTCCCTCTCAAGGGGTCAATGGAAAAAAGTTTGGGAAAACCCCTTGTATAAAGTATTCCTCATCACTACAATCACAACACCAAGGAAATAAACAAATAAATAAAAATACCATTCAACCTACATATATATATATTAGTTAACTTTTTTATGGGAAAACACATAAACTTAATTACATTCGCCAATTTTTCCGTGGTTTTTAAAATAAATGGTTGATTATTCACCAAGATTTTTTTGCAACAGCCTATTTCTAATTTTTGGTTTTGAGAATGATAGAAAATTTATTTTTGAATTTCAATAGTCTTATTTTGCCATGGTATGAAACAGTTGCAAATTCAAATTTTCATACATTCTTTAAATAGAACATGAATGAAGACATGATAAAATTTCTAGCATATAAAAGACATGAAGAAATAAAAATATTTAGATCCTTCAAAGAAAATGTTTAATTTAATGTTATCGAAACATGAATACTCGTCAATACCCATTTCCCAGTTTAGCACATAAACTAGAGCATCACATAATAGTGTGAAAGCACTTACAAATAAATATGAAAATATATTAATTTATGGTATTTGAATATAAAAAAAAATGTCCTTATTCTCTTAATATTTCTACTATAGACATATTTATAAGAATATTTTATATTTGCTTTTAGATTTGCTGATCACGCATGCAATACTTCATCATTTGCATCATTTTTAAAATGAATCAGAAGCCTCAATAATTACGAAAAAGCAATTAGTATATTGTTCTAGTTTCCTTCTAAATTTCTTTTCTAAGAATTACTTCTCTGTTTTCCTAAAGACTTGTAATTTAGATTTTATGTGATTACTTTGCTACGAAACTGAATTAGTTCTTTTAAAATGTGCTGAAAAAAATTATACAACAATTGTTTAACTCTTACAGTATTTATATGTTTTTACTACTCTACAATTTTAGAACATATCAATTTATCTGTTATTTTATAATACTTCTTTGTTCTTTTGGTTCCTATATTTCGTATATCTCAAAAGGATAACGTCAACTTCAAAAGACATTGAAAAAAACTGCAGATATATTTGTATCTTATGATTAAACATCCTAAGAAGTGTTTCCTCAAGCGACTCTTCTATTTTCGATATATTTTATCGCATACCTTATCCTCCAGTAGTATATTTTTGTTTTACTTTCCTTTTCTTTTTCCCAAATCTTTATTTATATTGCTATTTGTTCCAGATACTCTTTTATAGAGTCGACACTTTGAAGATAAGAGTTGGCTTCCTTTTTCATTCTTGGCCTTTCTTCGTTATAAATGTTGCAGCCCTTTTTGTTTTGCTTACAGAATTAAATGTCAATTCCATAGGGCATTTAAAATACTATTCAATATGCAGCGAATAAAATGCTCATATTAACAATGACTTATAACAAAGGCTTTTAGTCTTAGGTTAACAGGTTGGTATTTGTCAATAAAATAATAGCACAGTATTTTCGTTAATATAAAGCAGGGAAAACTACATTATATATAATATATAATACATATGTATTATGTTATATGTATAGATATTGTAGTATAATATTCTTTCTCTTTTTCTCTCTCTATATAAGCATACAAAAACAGAAATTTTAATATAAACCAGATATAAGAATTCATAAAAATAACAGAATTTAGAATATACATATATGGATGCTGCAGTATTATAAACATTGCTGCCTTAGGACAGATCTTATATGTAAAATAATTTACATAGAAGTGTGGTTTAACTTGTTTTCTGGCCAGGCAACCTTTCCCCCTTTCTGTTAATAATACTGAGTGAAATCTTATTGAAAATAATGGATAGAATATCTAAATCCATTATAAGAAAAAGGTAACTTACTTAAAATTGCTTTAAAAAATGCATAGAGCTCGCACTGAATCTGAGCTGAGTAGCACTTAGCAAAAGTGTGAAATTAATAGAAGTAAAATAATTAAATAGTAATTATAAATACTACCTTTATACTTGAGAGGCACATGATTACACATGTATTTGAATATTAAAAAAAAATTATATGATATACCGTATATATATATATGTGTGTGTGTTTGTATATATAGTTGAACCTCCATATAACGAACCTCTGTTTTGCGAACTTTTTTCCAGAATGAAGAACATTTTACTATTTTGTCATAAAACAACCTCCAAACGGAAAAGGGCATTTTCTATTTACGAACATTTTCTTATGTGATCACTTTTGTTCTCTTTTTTTAATACATATTTTTTAAATATTGAAAGACATTTTTCAAATTTTTCTCTCTTTTAGCACATTTTATGGTGATCAATGAACTTAAAATGGCTTTACCAGGTGGATTTTCAAAGAAAGTACTCCAATTAAATCCACAGATTGTATCAGTAATTAAATTTAAGTTTATTAAATTTAGTGTATGCTTATAAAATTACTGGCTATAAAGTAATGTATGTTTTAAATTACTTATAGGCATAAAATTAGAGAGAAAATGTTATTACAAGTTCATTTATTTTAATATAATTTTATTATTATTTTTTTAAAAATACAGTGTACTTCTGGACATCAATTTTTTTTTCATTGCAAATTTCTTTTTGATGCATAAGATATCGGAAATAAATACAGAAAAAAAAAATTACAAAAAAAATAGTGCATAATTACTTTTTAATAATATATAGCATTTATGAATCTAAAATTTGTTTTATGGGGTTACTAAAGTATATTGATAGACGAATCTTTAACGAACTTCAACATAATGGATTTATTTCGGGATTTAGTGACTTCGCGTTAAATAGAGGTCTGTCTGTATATATATATATATATATATATATATATATATATATATATATATATAATATTTCAAAAGAAATAATAGATAATGAGCATAACAAGAAATAACGTAATAAAAATATAAAAGAAAACATGAAGATCGAATTTACAGAAAAATACAAAAAAGGACATACAAAAAAGAAAATACAAAAAGAAACTAGCGAGACAGAAAGCAATTTCGGACAGGAACGAATGTGGGTTAAACTAGTTTGAAGGCGCCAACCTTTCCCCCTTGCAACTCGGTAGCAAAAACCAAATAAAATAAAGATTTAAATTATATAAAAACTGAAAGAAAGTATGAGAAAACCACCGACTACTATTCTGTAACAAATTCTCCAAAAATCTTTAAGCAGAAAATTCCTAAAAAAAATTACGTAAGAAAAGGATTCTTCAAAAGATAATTTTACAAAATTCTACTCACAGAGCTTTTTTCAAGAGAGCCAAGATTCTTGAAATTATTAGAAAGCTACTATTCATTGAGTTAAAAAAACATATTATACATAAACGCATCTTTTAAACCAGCAAACAAAGGTAGGTACCAAGAATGATGGCATTCAAATTTGGTAGGCTATGAATTAGTTGTCTGTGAAAAATGTTGAAATTTGTTACACTTTAATTTGGTTGGTTGTCAAAAATGTAGAATTTTTTAAATGTGTAAGATGTTCAAGATGTGTTTGGAAAAAATGCAAACTGTGAGAAGAGTATTATCATATAATCTTCCCAGTAATACTGTGAAATCATATTGTTGTGTGGTGGTTTTGGAATCAGAAGTAGCAAGACGACTAATGTATTTGTGATGAATATATGTTCTTAAGATGTTAAAAGGTTAGTCATGATCTAAACAGGATTTAAATTTTTTTTTCATATTATTGAATTTATCTAATTTGTGGGTAGTTAAGTTATCATTTCTAAATAAAAAATTCAAAATAATATTTCTGTAAATTGATAAAGGAAAATTACTGTTCCATACAGGAATTTTAATTACATGGAATTTAAAAGAATCTCTTTTGTCAAAAATGTTACTGACTACATTATTTTTAATAAAATGCAGGTATAAATCCTAGAATTCAACCATTTAAGAGTTAAAGTTAGTTTAAAGGAGGTTGAGATAGTCAGGGTAGATCGTAATATTTGACTTCTAATCACCATTTTTACCAAAAACTATCAAATCATCTATATAACAATAAAACATTTAAGTTTCCTCAACAATATGATCAATTTCAAAATAAATAAGTATAGGTTAGCTAAACAATTACTAGCAGGACCATCTTCAGGTAGACCTATGATCTGTTTATAAGGATTCTGATCAAATGCAATAAAAGTTTCTTGTAATGCAAGGTAAACAAGAATATTAATTTTTTTTTCTTTTTCATTGAAGTATATAGTTCATATTTATCAAAAATTAACTGTAGAGCCCTAATCATAACATCAATATCGATAGAATTAAAAAGGTCTTCAATGTCAAGGCCGTGCATGAAAAAAAATAACATATCCTTAGTGACTAGCAATATCTAAGCTATATTTAATTATTGCTGTGTGTTGTAAGTTATCAACGACTTTTTGAAGAAGATATAGTAAAATCTTCCCAGGCTTCGTGATATATGTATTATACCCATTAGTAATACTACGGAATTTTATTGGGCTTTTGGGAAATTTTGGTGTTAAAAACAATATATATATATATATTGCTTAGATCCTTAACAGCACATACACATATAAAATATTTCTTGGGTCATTTACAAAGTAAAATCGTTGTCATCTAAACATCAAGCAAATATTTATTTATTTCAAAAAGAAAATGAACATTAATATACATTTGAAGTAGACCCGTTTATTATTTAAGTTAAATCTCTTAAACATTACGAATAGACTACTTAAATTCTTTAAAATGTAAGCAATATATATTTCTAAATTAATATATATACAATTGTCTTAACATTTACATACTATTAATTAAATTTTATTTAATTTTTAATAGCTGTTTCATATAGCATGCAACATTTGTGGAGTAAAATGGTTTAATTTTCTCTAAATATATTGGAGGACCATGATTTGTAGTTTTTTAAATAATAAATTAAAAAAAAATTAAACAATATAAAGTCAAATGCCTTAGAAAAAATATTTGCTGAAATTATTTAATCCACCTACATTCTAAAGAAATCTATACTTAATTGGAATCTCTGTTATGTTTCATGAAATTTGGAAATTATTAACTTCACAGAATATAGGTCATTATATCAGGTAACACAATAAACCTATGCTTCTCAAGCTTTCAATATTGGCGATCCAATATTCAACAAAATTTTTCAACCCCCCTCCATAATAAAAAGTAGAATTTAATAATACTATACTTTGATTCTCCCTCCCAATAGGGCTTTAAATTTTTAAGTGCCACCGGTATATAAACGTCTCACACAGCCAGTGAATTAATTGCCGACGTATGTATACGTCTTTCCAAAGTACAATCTTTGATGAAAATTTTCTTATTTCAAGAATTTGCTTATTAATTTTTTCAACCCTTCCCCATAACCACATACGCTCACCTACTTTAAGTGGTGGAGGAGAGCGAATCACCAATTTTTTAAACGGCATTTAAGGGTAAAAATTAAAACGTACAAATTTTCATGATAAGCGTTTAATTTTTCATATAGTTTTATAATGACAAACCCCTGGGGTCACTGAATTAAAAAGTGTTCTTAGTACTGTTAAATTAATTATAAAATGTATTGTGCCGTACTGATATATTTATGAGTATAAATTTGTATTTAATTTTTTATTGTGTCATATTTTGTTCAGTAAATTAATAATTTTTTAAATACTCCTTTGTTTTTGACTTTTCAATATGCTCGCACCCCTTTGTAGGGTTATTACGCCCCCTAGGGGGCACACCCCCCAGTTTGAGAAACACTGCAATAAAAAATTGTAAATATGCAAGTCACTGACTTTTACCGTAAAACTCGGCGAATACATTGCACTTTTAACACAAAAAATTAAATTGAAATACTGTCTTTCTTAAAGAAATAACAAACATTGTGAACTTAAAACGTTGCAGTTCTAGATAAGTACTATTTTATAAAAAGCCTTGGATAATACCTCAAATAAATGTTTTCAACACGTAAAAGTATTACATTCGTATATTTCAGGGGTTATTTTGTAAAAGAAGAGGTTGTGCGTTATACGACGAATATACCAAATTTTTTTTTAAAATGTAGCTTGGAATTATAAGTGTGACCCATAGAGCATTCTACGCCGTATTGTACGGTAACCGCAAATGTTCAACTTTAAAATATTATTTGTTAATTAACATACATAAGTAAAAAAAATTTTTCCCTTAAGTATTTCTCAAAATTCAAAGAAATATCTACAATGCAAAATCTTATATGATATTGACTAGCTAGTGTGAAAAAGTAGAATGTCACACAATAGAAAAAATAACATTCAAATATAATGAACTATATATGTTGATAATTTATACTCTGACGATAAAATCAAAGCTCATGGTTCTATTCTTGAAAGATAACCATAAAAATAAAGCAAATAATAAATTTAAATAGTTTGATTTTTTTTTTTTACCCAAAAAATACTTTTGAAATAAGATTCATTTTTACATAATTATTGCATATAGCTTAAGTGATTTCTTCTCTATTTCTTTAAACAACATACTACGTAAATAAGTAAACAGTGTTGTAATTTCTAAATATTGCTTTTGCCATAACTTAATTTAATCATATTACTTTACTCAGGGTTAGTCATAATAGCTACATGTTACCAATTTTTCTT
>BMAV01018653.1:371235-396243 GCA_019973955.1 Trichonephila inaurata madagascariensis | reverse complement strand
TTGAATACTGCTCTAATAGTTTCATTAGATCTGTAGTATACGAAAAGGCTCATACGTAATTTTAAAGCATTTTTCTGCAGGATTTATATCTTACGTAGCTAAATGTATCAATTTCTTAATTACTTCTTTAGTTTCTTTACAGAAAATTGCTATGTTAACATTTCTTTGATTTAGATTGTATAATTCGTACTCCTTTTTTTTTCTCCACACGTTAGTAGATTTATTTCCCCAATATCTGTGAAGTTTTTTTTTTAAACATATTGAGCAGAAGAGCTCAAATATGTATTTTTTCACGCATAATATTTCATATTTACAAATTCTTATATTTCCTATTTTCTGGAAAACTTTTTTTCGAGTTAGAAACTCCTCCTGTCTCTTTTTCCTCTTTAGTTTATGATGATTGAAAAGTCCATTGTTATTCAATTTTTGTGTTTGTTTAAGCCCCATTTTCGTATTTGAATTCGCTTAAAGTGAATTTTCTTTTGAATAAAACATAAATTTCTTCACAGGACGTGCTTTTCACTGCTGTATATATTTTGTGTCGTATGAATATTTTCCATAATTTTCAATATTTTAGGCGTTTTGTTGTTTTAGAATACTCCTGTTTATTTATCAGTATTGACAGGTCACAGGTAGCTTGTATGTAACTTGTATGTAATTTTCGCCTATTAATTCCCGATATCTTGATTTTTTTTTCAATTAAGAAACAAAAGTTATGGCCCGCAAGTTGTCTAAGAGTTGAGTTGAAGTGATATAGCGATTTATCTTTATTATGTGTGTGTGTGTATGTTATGCTCGCATACACACACACACGATATAATTATTATCAACTCCATCAGTTTAAAAAGATTCAGAATTAATATAGCAAATGCATAAAAGAACATCTAAACTACGCTGAAGCAGCTAACTGGAAATATTCTTTAAAACAAGTAATATATATATAAAAAAATTAAAACAAAAATTAAGTCACACACACACAATTCCTACTTAGATCAACAAGAAAATTTTTTGTTTTAGCTACTTTTTATTAAATAGTTACAATTTATATAAATATGTATATACATATGACAGAATCACAACATTAAGTGGTAATTAATTTTTATTAATTATCATTAAAGTATCGTATTGTCATCCAAAACAATCGTGTCTATAAAATTTCAGTTGAACTGAATGCTTTAAAACGTGAGAAAAAAACCTTTTTAAAGTTTTGACACAAGTCGCCAAAAATGACGCCAACGTGGCTGTATTTGTAATTCTTTAAATAATTAGTTTTAATCAATTAATTTTTATTAATTATAATCAAATTATTGTATTGTCATCCAAAATAATCATGTATGTGAAATTTCAGCTCGAATGCTTTAAAATGTATTTTATTAACGATTGAAAATTCCACGAAGATAAATAAATAAATATAGAGAGAGTGTGAGCTAATAGTAGGGATTAAAAAATAAACCATTAATGCTGTAATTGTATCCAACAGAAAATAAAAAAATATGTTTTTTGTTAACACATTTTGCGATTTTACCAGTCAATCAGTTTTCCATTGGTTAGATAAAGAGAGCCTTTGTAAGCAAATTTGCCACTGCATTTTCTTGGATGTCTTAAGACATGTTTAAATGCCCGAAACTAACAGATACTTAAAATATTAAAAATGATGGATGAGTATCGGAACTCGGAAGTTAGCTCCTTCCACTGGACATTTTTCCATCGTTTTTTATGGATAGATGCTTCCAGACGTCGCCCTGACGAGTTATAGTATCCAAAAATGGATGAGATGCTCCATTCCGGTTTTAGTCTTGTTTCCACATTGATGGATCACCCATTTTCTGTCTTCATCTGACGCATTTTGTCCTGCCCGGATACGAATTGCATGTTGTTATCGTCTTTTTTTCAATTATTTTTCGCCATTACATTTCTATACGTAACTCCGTATATTCCTGTAAACGGAAAATATCTGATTCTCATCTAACATATGCTATCCGTGCAGTACTGATTAATAACACGTGGTAGTTATATATTTACGAATAATCATGGTTCTAGCCTCACTTAATGTAAAAGTTTCTGCTGATCCGTAGTATTTACTCAAATCGTTTTAGACTGCTTATATATATATTTCTGTTTGACTTAAAGATTTATTTAATATAATCGGTATGCTTCGCAGTTTTATATCGTAGACTAATGACGAGTTTGACACTTAATTGGCACCCCACTCGCACACTTATATCCTGTCAGTGAGAATTCTTTGTGCCACAACATATCAATCTTAATGCATAAAAGCCTAGTGACTATGAATTGATTTACTCTTTGGATTTTATTATTAGTTTGAAGGTAATAAGAAGAAATTAGTAACATTGTTTTATAATATAACTTCTAAGAACTTTTTTAAACTTTAAACAGTGAAAAAAAGGATATCTCTCTGATAACATTTTTTGAGGGATCTGATTTTGGAAAATTTGTTGTAAACAATTGGTATGAGTATCTAAAATTTCACTTTTTGAGGCAAATCCTAAACATATCTTGTAGCTTAGTCAGTGATCATATGAAGAAACGTTTTTGTTGGGATTATAGTGGTTAAACCCACCAATTATGTCCACCGATAAGTATTTAAAGGGTTTATCACTTGAGGGAATTATGTGCAACAACAGTTTTTTTCTTATTGTTTATTTCACAATTTGCAATGAATTGTAAAATTCGAAATGTCTTGAATAATATCAGGCCGATGGTAGTTATCTAGCTATTTATGCACGAGGAAACAGACACATTTTTATACCTCCTCTCATTTCTGCCCATTTTATGTCAAATGGAAGAAACATTCCGGCCACTGAAGATGTTCTTACATTGAAGGTTTGTTTACAAGGAGACCGATTAGAACTGTTCCATTAAACTGAATGTAAAGAAGGGTTCAATTGTTTAAATTGGGATACAGAATGTGCTGATTAGACTAGAAATAATTGGTAGTCTGTATTTTTAACATACGAGTCTTAAGTTCACTTTAGAAAGTGATTCTTGACGCGCTCTGATTTTGAGATAGCAAGAACTAGTTCCCTTGAATCCAGACATTGTTGAAAAACATGCTTACAGCGAATATGGAATCATGATTGTGTCTGGAATCTCTTTGGGAAGCCACGCTGACATACATGTATTCAATGGAGACACTGTGAATGGTCAAAGATATCGAGTCGAAATACTAGTTGATCAACGTGTGAAAACCTATTTTGCTGCCATTAATAATACTTTTATTTTGATTTATTTTAAAGTTTGATTATATTGAGCTATACTTACAGACTTTTTGATGAGAGTATTAAGCGAATGAAGTGGCTTTCTCGTTCACTTCGTTTAAATCCGAAAGAGCACCTTTTTGGAATTTTCATGTAAAAGCAGTTGCAACTCTAAATCCTGCTCCCAAGATTTTATATGAACTACAAAAGGGTTTATATCGTGTATGGTTTGACTTTATGCCTCGTAAAAAAACGATAGACTTAATTTTCTTAAATTGAACTATATTTTTTGAAAAACCAACTCCAAAAATCTCTTGTTCTTTGACTTTTGGAGGTATGTATATGGAATAATAATAAAAAAATGAATAAGTTCGAATTTTTGGGCTAAGTCTGTTCTTTCAAACTCTCTACCTATTCGACGAGTTATCATTGTATATTTTGATAAACTATTAAATTGGATAAATGCTTATTAATTTTCGTTTCGGATTCCTCGTTAATTTTTCCATAATACTTGCTTTTTATCGCCATGATTGTTGAAAATATATTTTCCAAGATGAAGATGTTATATGACTGGTGTGAAGATAAGGTAAACTAATCAGTTTTAATAGTGGGTATTAACTTTTATATTCTGATATCAAAAAGGGAAAATGATGTTATACATGCAAAATAGTTATTGGCCTGAGAATAATCTCTCAGATATATTCATTCTGTTATTGTTTATGCATATTTATAGTTTTATTCAAATATTCCATGTGTAGTTTGACTGAATCCATTGTTATATGAATACACGTATCATCAGTTCTTTCTGAATAAAATCATTCTTCTACTTTGTAATGTTAATAATATTTTTAAAACACAAGTTTTTGGCAATGAACTTTTAAATTATTAACTATTAACTAAAAGTGAGAAAATGTTGAAATATTAGTTTTCAAAATATATTTATTTCTGATTCGTGGCCAAGAACAATTTTTTTTTGTTTTTTTTTTTGAATTTTCTCTTTCTATTTGGTCATTCAAATAATGCGTAAATATAATATTAGCAATAACATTAATTATTTTTCCTTTGTAGCTATTTGATCTCACTAGTGTAGAAGTAATATCGTTCTTTCTCTGAATGTAGTTTTAAATTACGAAAATCTGTATGTGTGTGTTTCATTTTCAACAGAGAAAATCTATAAAGTGTTAACAACCTTCCAGTTCAGATGTTAGCTGTATCATTTACAATGCGCCAAAGATGTCTTGTGATCTTAAATAAGTTGAAAAGAAAAAATGCATATGTTATCAAAGAAAATGATTTTTTCAGAAGATGGAGTATGTGTTATCATTCAAAGAATCAAACATTGTTCAAAATCTCTGACTAACGATTCCAAATTGGATTTTTGATTAATATTGCTTTTAATCTCATCTATATATAGATGTTATTTAGAGGTAAAATTTATTGCATACATATTCTAAAGAGCGTCAAAATTATTTTTAAAAAACCGAAATCTATTTTAATTATCTATATTAACAAGAATGAAAAATATTTTCAAGAACATGCAAATTATAATTTTATTTTCATATAAATATTAAATGGTATAACGCTTATAGTTCAAAGAAATGGTTTATTTCCCTATTCTACATAATGAACTGGGTTTCCATCATAGAGAATTTATATTTCCACTCCCTTGAACATGAAAGAGCAATCTCTTTAAGATCTAACGAAGCCGGCTACACGCTCTTGGCATTTAATTTAAGTTACTTCGTATGTATGTGTATATATTTTAGAAACTCGCGCAGTTCCTTTCCTAAATAACATACTCATAGATAAAATTTATTACACAGTTTCCTAAAGTAGGTTATTGTGCTTTTATGTAGGATGTCTTTAAAATGTGCTACCATAAAATAATTTCAGCTTAATAAAAGTCAAAATTGTCCGCAATAACTAGTGATTTTCCGATATCATTTTTAAAGCTCTTTCTTGGAATTTATTTTGCATTCTTTAGGAAATATGACTCTTAAGAAACGTTTTAAATATATGTCTGGAATTGCTGAAAATCAATTTGAATTTTGTTAGGTAGTAACATAATTCATTTACGTAGCTACTTCATTACAGCATTTATGCATTAGCACTGATCAGTGGATTTACTCCTTGCAATGGTTGTTTCACTTATAAATCTTTTTCTATATTTATTATGATTAAAATTGTATTATTCATTCCTGTTGAGTATAATTTGTACAAAATCATGAAGCTTTTATATCGCAACTTTATTCACTTTACAAACATTGATGTAATATCTAGTTTTTAAACTGCAATGTTCACAATTTTTTACATTTCAAATTTATTTTATTAACATATATGATAAGGATTTGAAAAATCATATTTGGTACACATAGCTGTTTTACTCTTTCAATACTATTTTTCAATTTTTCAAATATTTTGCATTATTGATTAAATTTATTTTAAATCTCTAAAAATGTTCATTTGTTCTACTTTCAGAAAAATGTCTGATTCCGCTTGTTATATAGTTGAGGTTATCTTTCTCTTTTTACTATGGTTTATCTATTAGTTTAAGCCCATGTTGGTCAAAATTCTTACTTCTTCAAAACCAATTACCCATTTTAAACGTAAGAATCACAGAATAGTTTACTTAAAATATTTATTTATTTATTGGTGATAAGTGAATAAAGACATTTTAAGAAAAAATTATTTCTTAAAATAATTGTTAATAAGAAATGACTGATCTTTATTAATGCTCAGTAAAGCCTGTTAAAATTCTTTAAAAAAACTCCTCCTCTAAAAAATTACTTAACACACGCATCATTTTAAAAACTTTTAGGTATTTATTAAACATTCAATCAAATCATGACCTTATTTATTTACTTTTTATGAAATGAATGACACAATTGTTGTTGCTGTTAAAATATTTAAAAGCTGCTATAAATAATATAAATGGAAGACGATACTTGAAGGGAAAAAAAGGAACTCGAAGCATGTATTTTTTCCCTTATGTGAAATAAAATTTTATTTTTTGGTGTTTCATCGCAAATACTTGAGAATCAATTATAACGGAAAACATTATTTTTTTATCAATTTATCTACCCAATAACTGCTGAATAATTTATCATCAAATAATTAAGTTTTCAACGGGACCTATTTATCTTGATTATCGTTATTTAGTGAAGTAAAGTTTTAAAATGATTTATTAATAAGAAGGGTTTTTAAAAGTTTGAAAAGAATTTGAATTAAATGATCTTTGTTTTGGTTTTAGTTGGCTTTTGTCATACACTATCATTTTCTTAAAAAATAACTCTTGGGTTAAGTTTTTGGTATCGAAAACTTAAATTTCCGAAAGGAAATCGGTATTAATTTATAAATTGTAATAAATTAATATTCACTCACAATTAGAATCTTACTTACAATTATCTAATTCACCATTCTGAATACCCTGTTTCGAAACACGTCTCATTTTACCTCGTATTAAAGGTTTTAAACCTAGATTTTGACAAAGGATTTGACCTTTAATTTTAAACAGTTTTTTTGGCGATTCCCAGTAAAAAAAGAATAGCATAATAGCTTTCACTTGCCTTACTAAGCGGTCGAAACTTTCCCTAAAACACACTGTAATTTCTAAAAATAACTTATATTTCCCTTCACTTGAACACATGATTATATTTTTATATTATGTTTTTTCTTTATAATTTTAATTTAGAAAAGGAATAATTCTATATGTTGTATTTTTGAACCTACGCGAAGAGCATGCTCAAAGTAAATCTCCTGATGAGTTAAAATTAAATAAATGATAATGTGATCAATACTAAAATTTTATTACTGCCACGACTGCAATTCACGAAATGAATACCATCACATCGATACATTAATATTATACTATGTATGTGATGAATCACTAGCCCTTTATGTGTCAGTTGGAGTAAACTTCCTACCAGGATAACTCAACCCACCTCCCGCATAAGTACTTTGACTTCTACTTCGGCGGACTTACTGAAAACACATGAACGAACGACTTACTCGCTGTTGAACGACGCTGAAATCGGACTTGTCTCTGTTATGGCTTGGAGTACGGACTGTTTTGCTGAACATTGGAATAAAATATGATATGATAAACGGCTGCACTTTACATTTCTCATGTCAATCTTTAAGAATTACTCCAATACATAATATGTATACATATATATTAACCCTAATTCGCTGGCCTAATTCAGCGACAGCTTTAGAAATCATAATAGGTCTCCAGTTTAGTCCAAAGACTTTTTTGTATCTACATTTATTGTGTCTGGTGAATTCCAATTTCTTCCTGCTTTAGCACTGTAGGTTCTAGTACTTCTTCGCTTTTATTTTATTTTACTATATATATATTCTTTATAAAATTGCATCTAAAATATTGAAAGTAATATGAAATTCTGTAGCATAAATTTTTAATAAAATCGGTAGGAAAATATTCTGAGTTATACTCGTATATGTCTTTGTTTAGAATTCAAAATTAGACCCTCGTACATGCAGTAAAGCCAACTGCAAATTCCAAACAAAGAGAATTTCTTTTACTGGTCCTTCTTCTCACCTTTCTTTAATCCCCTAGGGCTTTTTCCTCTTTCGAAAAGTTAAATCTTACATAAACTGAAAAAAAAATAATAAATGGTATGATATAAACTTGGGGAAAAAAAGAACACAAGAATAAAAGAAAAAAGGTACACGAGCTGGGGTACTTGCGATTTGGGCTAAGGCATGTCTTTGCTTTAAAATGCAGGGAATAGAGTTAAGGAGAATTGTATATCAGCCAACACAAAGAAAATGTTTTGAAAACTATACGGTTGAATAAATTTTGGATACTTAAGCAAAAAAAAAAGCCTTTCAATATTTT
Source organism: Trichonephila inaurata madagascariensis (assembly GCA_019973955.1). Lineage (NCBI taxonomy): Eukaryota > Metazoa > Arthropoda > Arachnida > Araneae > Nephilidae > Trichonephila > Trichonephila inaurata. The sequence continues at coordinate 388,167 of BMAV01018653.1, read as the reverse complement.
GGAACTTATTGAGTTGGATGAACATTTAATTACTTTAACAGTTTTTTGATTATTGCTCGAAATTAAAGCGAAATAAAAAATTTAAAAAATTAGTTTTTTCTAAATGACGTAAAAAAGAATAAATTTTTCTCTCTAACATTTTTTTTAAAGGAAAAGCTGTTTTAACTATTTAAAATATGCTCACTTACAGTCTGGTGTATGTGGTTTTTGTATTATTTTATTAGAAATGTTTATCTTGTAAATTTAAAATGGTTTGCATTATCGGTATGAAGAAAATTTAATCAACTGCAAAAGTTTTTTAAATATGTTTTTGCAATTGTTTCAATATATTATATTCCTGATATAATATATTATTCTTAATGTAATAAATCTTTAAGGGTATTTGTTGTTATTAATGGTTGCACAAAAACTTTTTAGGAATTAGCAAGGTACTCATTTTAATAGACTATACAGATGTTTACTTCATATGTTAATGTCAAAGAAGAATTTTAAAACTTACATTTATTTTTTATGGAATAAAAACTTAAGGATTAATTTCCCTTTAGAAATTGGAATATCAAAAACTTAGTTTTTTTGCATTGGTTTTACATTAATATACATACAAATATTAGTGAAACTATTAACTGTAATGATGCGCTTAATTAGTGAATTATTGATGTATTTGAAGAATACTATGCGATGTAAAAATGCTGTAATCACTTGTAGAACTTTTTTTTAAAAAAAATTACAAATACTTGGATCATTAGCATTAAAAATGCATAAATCTGCGAATTTATAATGAATCATAATTTGTCGATTTATTTTTAATCCAAACCTGGAGGAATTAATATTAGTTGTTTTTTACTGATAACGAAAAATTCTGCATATTTTTATTTATACATTTAAAGGTGGAAATTTTATTGATTAATGAATTATTTAAAAAAATAATTTTAAATGAATTTTTTAAGAATTAATAAATAATTATTATGTTTGATTAAAATAATGATAGATAGGAAGGAATACGCTCTTTGCTTTGGCATTTGTCAGACCGATTCGCCTGCATTAAGTTACTCAAATTTCATATTGATGCTGTTCTTCATATTTTAAATGGCAGCAAAACTTTAAACACGCATTCTTACAGAAGTATACACCAATATTAAAAACTCGTTTCTACACACATATCGTTGGTCTAATTATCAGAATGCGTAACTCCATCTGGGATGCTAATTTGATACAGTAGGGCTAGGCGCCCAGTTGTTGTTTATGTTCGCCAAGATAGGCGATAATATTACAGTGTAATACATTAATATTGCTTTCTGTTTTATTTATTTTATGTTAAAATCTTGCCACCACTTCTCCCTTCGAAATCTAGTTTTATTATGAAATAAAAAAAAATAGTAATTATACTGATCAAACGAATAAATTAAAAGTGGAGCGCGCACTGAGGCATGGCGTAGACTAAACAAAAGGGAGAGTTTTGCGTCACCGCTGCTTGGCGTGATTAAAGGAATCGTGCTAAAATGCGCTTGGCGCGTTGCACTTCTATATCAAATCAGTTATACCGGTGGAGTTATGCAGTCTGATAATTAGGCCGACGATATTCATTTATCATATTTTGCCTTAAAACATTTTTAAACTTTTTATAAAAGTATTATTTTTCATGTTAACACATAAATTAAAAATCTATTAACCATTCTACAACATAGATTCGAATTATGGAACATATTTTGTATAGGAGTAAACAGAAATATTTAAAAAATAAATGAAGTAGTAAAAAGGGATACTTGCCCTAGTTGAGTTATATTTTTATATTATTATTTAGCCCTCAATTTTTTTTTACTATTAGATTAAATTGGTCTTAATAACATCCAAATTTTCGAATTTTAATGCTTCAATTAAAAATATAGCTCAGAGATTTTATTCAAAATAATTTTAAAACAATTTACAGTAGGAAAAATGAAAAATAAAAGTCTTCAGTAAGTGATGAGAGGTATTTACCTATACCTTTTAGGCACCCATTCGAATGTAATTTTGTATTAATTATTTTGAGTGTCATTTTCAAGTGGTTCTATAGCCGTATGTTAGCTGCCAAGTGTGACGTTAATATACCATCAATCAGTTCAATTACAATAATACATCATAATGCGAAAAGTCAAACTTTTAACTAAAATATTTCGAAATCACATGTTTTATATATCTTCCTTCCCAAACAGCTTTCTTTTTAAGGTGTGTTTCTTTCTTTCCAAAAATTATATTTTTTAAAATTATTTATTTGTAATCTTTGCGAAATTTTAACTGCCCTCGTTTCTCCGCATTTTGATTCTTAGAAACTCTAAGGCGTCCTAACCAGTCTTAAATACCTTCATTTAGAATTAATTGCTTAAAAATACAGTGGTAATTTTCTCAGGAAAAATAAACAAGTTAAAGGGAAACACCTGCACTTGCAGAGTGTCAAATATTACTTCGCGGTTTCATGTAACATCCTTTTTTTTAACAACTTTTCATTTCCCATTACATCCTTACACCAGAATATGTAATCTTTTGAACTTGTTGGAAAGGGAAAGAACATATTACTAAGTGCACTTAAAATTGTTTCCCGGGTTACAAGAAAGATTACTAGTATTAAATTTCCAGAAAAATAGATTATTATGTAAATATATCTTCCAGTCACAGGAATTCTCTTTTATATGTAATACTTATATTACTTTCAACCTTTATAATGTATCTTTACGAATTTTGTGTAAATAGTGTAAATAATTTGTGTTTAGATGTATAATGCAGTGATCCGCAACCCCTGGTCCGTGGATCAAATGGTGCCGAGCCACCTAAAGAAAATTAAATTATTGCCATTTTATTTAAAGTGGTGCATTTCTCTCGGATTTGCGCAACTTTCCACGGAAATCACTTTATATTCCACGTTAAATCACTTTTATTCATTTTTGGTGTAACTATATTTTATTCTGAAGGCATATTTATAAATGTAACTAAATTAAAATTGTTAAATCAAAACAATCTAAAATACAAACAATCAACGTGTCTCACTCTCAGCGGGCCGTGGTAAAATTATCAAACGTCGACCGGTCCGCAGCGATAAAAAGGTTGGGGAGCACAGGTATAATGCATTTATACTACATGTTATATTTATTTTACGTTAAAATCGTAATATTCACAAGCAACGCCGTCTCTTACGCTATAATGGCGATTCAGTGGGAACTTGGTGAAATCTTGGGGATAGAGCCAAGTTGGCGACTATTTTTGGCGTGTTCGTGACCCTATGGATCTTTCTAGAAATTAGTGGAGAAATCACTAATTTCAAGATGTATGACGCATGTGGATCTTTCTCGAATGATCCATGAGGTCTATGAATAGAGAGCTGCTCGCCGAAAGTCAGTTAGTCTTGTTTTGACGAGCGATAAGTTGGTATTGTTTTGACTAGCGATTAGTAGCCTTGCTTTGACCGTGATTATGATTAGCTCGGCTGTGCTTGTGAACAATCTTTTGCATTCGTGTATTTTAGACACTGATGATTGTGTCTGAATGCTACTGAAAGTGTAAAGACCTTCTGAGATTTATTCTGCGAATATTACTGCTGAATCCTGTATTTCAAGGATTGGATTTTCGACAATAAATTCTCATTGCTCTTTAAGGACTATCTGGTTCTTTGCGATTGATTTGCGTGAAATACTCGAACCCCGATCAACGTAACAGTATCTTAAATGAGATAAGGAATGAGTAGAATACTATAAAGATGCTGTTTTGTAATAGATCTCTCATCTTGAATTTAATTAACTTTACTTATTACAGTGCTTATCAGTGTATAAAAATAATTTGCGCAATATGTTTTGACTTGATTTTTTGTCTGCTGAACAAGTACTGAGAATTTCGTAATATTTCTTTGCATGATGTTATTATCATAATGAGAAACTTAATTAATATTGGCATTCTTTGTTTTGAGTTGAACACGAATAGTAAAATACATAAAGATGCTTTTAATGAAATTTGATTAGCATGTATATTTATTTCAGATATTGTTCGCTTCTTCAGTAATTAGTGATTTTTAACATCATATGAATCTGCTACGTTCGGAACCGTGATTTTTAACAAGCGTATAAATAGATTTTTTTTATATTTACTATCAGTTGTGTGAATTAGAATATACATTTAAAATTGTTTTAGGAACATAATAATGATAAAAATTATTTACATGTATCTTTTTGGCAAAAATGAAGAAAAAATATGATATTTTCAAAAACATTCTCCTTTAATGAAACATGCTTCTATAATAATAATAGTTTGCTTTTATGTAGCTAGAACTTCTATACCCCAGGGGTGGCGAACCTTTTTGGATCAACGTACCATTTTTTGTAAAGAAATGTTTAATGAGATATAGACGTGCCGTCAAATAATTTTGAAGTGATTATTGGGAAGGTAATAAAACTAAATACTAACAACTCAAAACTCTTTATTTACTACGAAAAAATACAATTTTTGCACAGTATAGTAGTGAATGTTTTAGTAATATGTGTAATTCAAATTAAAGTAACATTCGTGTAACCTCTGTTGCTGCAGATTGTGGATGACAAATAACTTATATTAGGATTGTAAGATGTTACTTTTAGTAAAATGAATGCTGAATTGGTGTCATCTGCCACAAATGGTTTCGAAGCAATTAATTATTTTTGCTGTGGTTCACTTTTTTGGCGAGGATTTCTGATTTGTCTCAAAATGCCGTTTTACAGACGATGTTCTGCATACCTCTGTTTCAGAGTATAAAACATTCGCCGCTTTGTCGCCTTAACGAATCATGCAATGTTTCTAGATTCACCAAGTTTGAAATTTTCTGTTACACGTACTATCTTGCACTTTTTGTTCTTTTGCTGAACTAGCTATGTTAAATAAAAGATAAAAATCGTAAATATAACTCAAATAAACTTCAAAATACAGTTGTGTCAACGAAATTGACTATGCTATGCGTGGACAAATTTTGCATCATATATATGAGAACTATAGTCCAACACGTAACTATGTGGCAATAACTAAGAGACAATAGCAAACGCCGCCCAGTGACCGATCACTCGCGTTTGTTCATAATATTTCATAATGAACTTCGTTATTTTGAAATAAGATGCAAACCATTTTGATCACTGGCGTGCCCAAAATATTGCGTCGCGTGCCATTGATGGCACGCGTGCCACTGGTTCGCCATCCCTGTTCTATACAGAGCCTGAACTAGGATTTTTGAAATATATCAATGTGAAGTGAATTTATTCAAAATTTAATACATCAGAGTAGAGAAATTTCAACAAAAAAACGCCTGGTATTATTTCATCTAATCGTAGTTCTCAAAATAATGCGAATTTTTGAAAAATCTTAGTTTAGCTACTGTGCAGAAATCTTAGCTATATATGGGTAAAATATTATTACAATAGGAGCATGTTTCATGTGTGAAAGGAGAATATTTTTGAATTTATATTTTTTCCTTCATTTTTTGCCATAAGAAAACATTTAAATAATTTTCTCTCGTAATAATATTCTTAAAACAATGTCATATGTAAAACTCTTATTCAATGACACTAAATATCAAAAAATTATTCATTTATATGATCTTTCAGAATCACTGTTTCGAACAATGTCAGTCGCCAATATTTTAACTATTTTAAAAATTATTTTAATTTAAGACATACTTAAAAATAACTGTAATTTGTCGAGTGTAATACAGATACGAAATTGCAAAGCAAACATCAAAATCCTTATTAAATTATTTAGTTATAATCGAATTTTGATGTCAAATGAAAATTTAAAATGTCTAAGAGGTAAAGGTGTGCTCAAAAAAAGACAATGTTCAGTTCAAACATTTCTTAGATGTCCATTGCATTTTGAAAAATTCATTAGAATTCTATCAATGTCAAAAAGACTTCTTGCGGTTGTATATTTTCCCATAACTATGTAGTTGTATAAATAGTTTGCCATTCTGTGTCGATTATACAACAATTTCTTGTAAAAAAATAACGCAGTCAGGCCTCTATTTAATGAAGTCACTAAATCTCGAAAAAAAGTTCGTTATGTGGAAAATTCGTTAAATAGAGATCCATCTTTCAATATACTTTATAAACCACATAAAACAAGTTTTAAATTCAATAACACTATACATTATAACAAAAAGTAATTATTCACACCTTTTTTAAAAAATTAATATCTATTTATTTTACATATATATATATTACACATCAAAACAAAACCTGCAACTAAATAAAAAAAAAAAAAAAAAAAAAAAAAAAAGAACGTTGTACAGGAATACAATGTATTTTCAACTTTAAAAGATAATTGAATATTAAAATTAATGGATTTTGATGACATTTTCTAATTTTAAGCCTACAATAATTTTAAGCATGCATTATTACATAAGCAATAATTTTAAGCATGCATTACCACATGCGTCTTTAAATTTCATGACAGGTAAAATCTGTTAATTTATTTTGAAAAATTACGGCAATTTTACTGCTCTCAGTAAGTTAGGACCTGGTAAAATCAATACAAGGTCATTGATAACCATAATATGTGTCTAAAGAGAGAATAATTTGCAATGCCTGGAAATACTTTAAAAGTAGGAAGGAAAAAAAATCGAATCAAATGTTCGTTAAATAGGAAATGCACTTCGCTATTTGGAGGCTATTTTGCGAAGAAAATAGAAAAATGTTCTTGTTGCCAGAAAGAGTTCGTAAAATGGAGATCCAACTTTATTAATATTTTCGTTTATACACTCTCACTGTTATTGCATACATGAGATCTGTGCTCTTGAAGGCTGTCCTCGGTAAAAGTACGAGACCTTGAACTAAACTCGAAGCACATTTTCAGACAGAAAATTGCCTCAATTTCTATGGAAATTCGCAATATTATAACTCATGCCTCTGTTAACAATATAGTGTTTTTAAAAATGCCAAAATATTCCTCGAATACTTTCTTTTTTGTTATAATACGTGAAGGCATAGCCCATTTAACATTACGGTATAGAAGAAAAAGCGCGAAACACATTTTACACCAGGAAAAAATGAATGTTCTCGGCTAAAAACGGGAAGTATAATAAAAAAAATCTGATCTCTAACGGATATTGAATCCAGAACATCATATTAATGTTTCATTTCTTTTGTATCTGAAAAAATGTTCCAAATTCAGGTCCTATTCTTTAAGGTATCCGACTACGTTCGGAACCGTGATTTTGCAAAAGCGTAAAAAAAAAAACATTTTTAAAAATATTTCGTGTCACTTAGATTAGAATACACGTATGAAATTGTTTTAAGCATATTGTTACAGTAAAAAGTTTATTCAATGCAATTTTTCGGCAAAAAATGAATTTAAAATTATTTATTTTCGAAACAGTCTCCTTTTATGGAAAATGCTTCAATAATAATTATATTTTGCCTATATATAGCTCAGGTCTCTGTACAGAGTCTGGACTAGGATGCTTGAAATATTTAACTTAGAAGTGGATTTATTCCTAATTTATTTAACACATCCGAGTGGAGAATTTTTAACAAAAAAACACCGATAATTATTTCAATGGGTAGTAAATCTGAAAATAATGTGAATTTTTATAAAATCATCCTAGTTTAGGCTCTCTGGAGAAGTCTTAGCCATGTATATGCAAAATTTTATTTTTACATAGGCATTTTTCATAAAAGGAGAACATTTTGAAAATAAATAATTCTAAGTTTATTTTTTGTCAAAATATTGCATTTAAATAATTTTTATTGTAATAATATTTTTAAAACAATTTTATACGCGTATTCTAATCTAAAAAGACACTAGATATTTAAAAAAAATATTCGTTTGTACGCTTTTACAGAACGACAATTCCGAACGCAGCCGGATACCTTAACATTAACCCCGAAGACAGCCTTAATATTTTCGTTTATAGACTCTCACGGTTATTTTATACATGAGATCTGCGATCTTGAAAGCAGAACTTAAAATAAAAATGCGCCCTTGGTGCAGCCATTCTTCCATTTGCTTTCCCCCTAGTGATCCGCTGCAAAGGACAAGTACGTACGTTACTTTGGCGCAAATATGTAAAAAAGAAGCCCTAAATGGTTGCTAACAATAAGCACAGGTTCCATCAAGGTAACCGAAACCCATTCAAGCCTTGTTTTTATCAGTTTCGAATAAGAATAATCATTGACAGCAGACAAAGGGCGTCGTCACTTCCAACAATGCAACTCTCTTCTAGCGCCCGTTTTAATAGATTTTAAACAGGAAACGGGATTCAAAAAGCTATGGGGAAAGAAAGGCTGGAGGACGTACTTGACGAGAGGTATAAAAGAGGACGAAGGTGATATCATCTCAGGTGACGTCATAATACTGTCTGGGAGAAGATTGAAGAATCATCATGCCCGGTTTTTTTTTACATGACATTTCAAGCAAAGGCTCGTGTTCTATGGCTCTATGTCGATGATGAGACGTTCGATCCTTTGTTATAACGGTCTTTTCTTTCCACGATCAATGGAATTGAGCAACAGTGACTATTATTTGTAAATTAATAAGTATGTTTATTGTTACAAGTGTGGTTTTCGCAACGTGACTTTGTGACAAGTTTTTCTGGGAGGGGTTTTGATTCATTTACAAGTAATATATAAAAAATAATAAAAAATTCAAGTCAATTCCTACTTAGATCAACAAAGAAAAATTTGATTTTAGCTACTTTTTATTAAATAGTTACAATTAATATAAATATTTATATACATAGGACAGAATCACAACATTAAGTGGTAATTAATTTTTATTAATTATCATTAAAGTGTCGTATTGTCATCCAAAACAATCGTGTTTATAAAATTTCAGTTCAACTGAATGCTTTAAAACGTGAGAAAAAAAATCTTTTTTTCCCCAAGTTTTGACACGTCGCCAAAAGGGTCGCTAAGTCACCAAAAATGGTGCCAACGTGGCTGTATTTGTAATTCTTTGAATAATTAGTTTTAATCAATTAATTTTTATTAATAACAATTAAATTTTTGTTTTGTCATCCAAAAAAATCATGTATATAAAATTTCAGTTCAATCGAGTGCTTTAAAATGTATTTTATTAAAGATTGAAAATTCCACCACAAGATAAATAAATAAATAAATATATAGAGAGTGTGAGCTAATAGTAGGAATTGAATTAATGTTGAAGCTGTTGTGAATGATATGTATATTGTTCAAAATTTTCCATTGGGAATTTTTAGACTTAGGTGTTTGATTTTGCTTCATTTATCCCAATGTAGTTTTATTTTTAAAACTTTTTTGTTTTCATTTTTTTTTAATTCGGAAAAACAATATTTAATAGTGGCGTGATTGATATTCACATTTTTTAACCAGTAATTCTCATTCTGGAACAGTTTAGATTTTTTTTGTAAAAAAAACCTTTTAATACAATTAAATAAAAACAGAGTGATGTCTCCATCATATGTTGACGGCAGAGGTAGCCGAGTGGTCAAGGTATCGGATCGTGGCTGGCCTTGTCACGAGTTCGAGCCCGGTACCACTTAAGACCCGCCGTGTAGGGCAGCGATGCACGTTAAACCTGTCGAGAGCTGAAACGTCCTCCCATTGGTGTGGTAATTAGGAGAGGGGGTGCCAGCTCAGGTGTCGTCGACGTCACTTGACCACGGTTCAAAATTTCGTGATCCGTCGCCAAAAGCCTTCGTGTAGCTGAACAGTGTGACGTTAATATTCTCTCACCCATCATATGTTACTTTCTGTGATAAATCTAAAAAAGAATTATTTTGAATTTAAAAATGCGTGAATTTTTGTTTTATGTAGTTGTAAATGAATAAAAATATATATTGGTGAAACGCACATAAAAAAAAGCTAGCTACATTCTATAGTAGAATTAACCTGTAAATATTTAATATTAAAATGTCTAGAAAGCTTGAATCTTTGAAAAAGCGCTTTGTGTTTTGAAAAGCTTCAATGATCTAGAATGTAGACAAGAGTATGTACATGTTTAATAATTTATTTATTTATTTTTTTTTTGTAAAAAATGTTTTTTTAATGTGGTTTTCTGGTATATTTAATTAAAGTTTCTTGTGACTAGCAACTAAAACATGAATAAATTATTCAAGATACATTTTAAAATGTTACTAATATAAGTAACCAGCATATACTTCTATTATTATTATTTGTTATTATGTTTTAAAAAGTAACTGTTACATAGCGAGTTTGTTTTTCGCTCTTGCTCTAAATTTTATACATGCATTTTAAATCACCTTATAAACATTTATGAATAAGATATAGTATGTTTTTATCCTGTAGAAGAAATCATATTTTGTGTGTAAAGTAACTGAAAATATTTCCTCGGTATATAAAAGTATCTTATAGTAAAAGGTAATTTTTTTTTTCTTTCAAAATCGTTATTTGTTAGAAAAACTCAAAATTTTTTTTTATGTTTCTTTTAAAACATAGTAGTCTTTTATCATAACAAATAATCATATATTGTAATGGTAAAAAAAAATGTTTCCTGGTAGCATCAGAACAAAACAACATATAGATACAATTTTAAATTAAAAAAAAATAAGTTTAAGCTTCTTGTACGCCCAAAGAGCTTGCTTTTATTAAATTATATTTGATATAAATAGATTTACACTGCCTTAATTTGAAGAATTTAAGTGCTTGTAGATAAATATACTTCCCGGCAAAACATTTGTTAAAATATATTTAAATAAATAAACTATATTCTCTTTCTTAAATATTAACTTTGTGTTCAATTTTTCTAAAGTTCTTTTATTTTATAATTTTTTTTTCAAAATTACAATATGTAATATTAAAAGTTCTGGAAAAAATCAAAGCACCATTTTTATAGTGTTGCTGTTTATAACAAAATCATTTCTAACATTTTTTGATTGTGATATTTCACAAATAACGGTTAAATGAGAATTTAAGGAGAGTGTTGGAAACCTCTCTCTGTATATATACTGACAATGTTAAATTGGCTGTTTTCGATGTACTTTTTCTCAAAATCTGTTATATGTACATGCTTGAAATTTACCATACAATTAAAGTACACCTTTCTTATTATACTGAAAAAAGCCTTTAGCTAATTTTGAACTTTTTCATAATTTTTAAAATATTTTATCAAACATAGTGAAATTTGACCCATTTTCTCATAAAAAAAACTTGTAAAAAATAAATTTTTGAGTTTTTCACTAAAAGCTCATTTCAGTATATATTAGCCATCATTATAAATATATCATTAAAAATTGACATAGCTGCGAACAGTAGCTTATCAGAAAAGGTACATCGAACATCAAAATTTACATTTTGAGATAAAGTAATTTTAATATATATAGTGAGGCTTATATCGGCGGGGAAATAAAAAAAATAAAAGACTCAATTTACAATGAAAGATACATGTTTTGGTTTATATCAAACGCTTAACTTTTAAGCAGAAACGAAGTACTTTGTTTACATTTTTCGCCTATTCAAATGGGTGTGACCCAATTTCAACTATTATTTAAAAATAGGTTTTAAAGGCTTCTAACTACTCTAGCAATTAAAGTAAGGTATTTTTTAGAAAGGTTAAAATCTGTTCAATTTGAAAATGTAAAAATCTCAAATTGTCAAAAAAATAAGATTTTAGCTTTCCAACACCCCTTAAATTGAAAACGAACACATCCGGTGATAAAAAACAGTCATGTTAACTATTTTTCTTCGAAAATGTACAAATGGTATGATATATTTACTTTGTTATTTCTACCAATGTCGTAAAATGTATGTCTACAAGGAATAACAAGTCTTTTCTTCTTAAATTAAGAAAGAAATATACTTTTTGGAAACAATGAGAAATGAACCGAGGCGTACTTGCTTGGAGACACTGAGCTCTCTTTTCTTTGAACTTCTGCACAAGTTGTGCATTCTTCCACCATATATTTTCCTTCTGCATTCACTTTTTGACACGATTACCGGACATGTGGAATATAAAGATGGTTGCAAAATTTTACGATCTTTTCTTTAAGCTCCGTGTTATTTCTGTTAACTTCATATTGCATGTCACATCCATTTTATCTTTTTCTTTTCCTGTCAATATTATTTATGTAGTAGTGATTCCCATTTGAAACTTTACGTTTTTAAATTTATTTTTATTGTTATTTTTCGATCATTTAGATATATTGTGCATTACATTTCGATAAGATTCTGTTCAATCGATAGTTTAAGTAAACAGTTATCTGTTACTTCTGATTTGCAACATCTAATTCTGAAATTCAGAGCAACGAAAACAAATTAGTTACAATATAAATTAATTAGTCTTCTTCATCATATTTGTCATATAATTCTAATTATACAGTTAAAGAGCTTTGAATTTATTATATATCCTAAATAACCTTTTATAAAAATGTACATTTTTAAGTATTTCTGATTGAAGTAATCTTTTAATGCATTCTAATTAAAATGTAAATAAATTTGCATGGGGACGTATTAGTTTGGAAAATAAAGCATGTTATTGCATTCTAACTTGACAAATTCCATACTTCTGTGATATTCTGTCTCGAGGATTAAAATATTTACCAAGTGCCCTAAAGAATTTTTCTGTCTCACAGGCGTTGAAATGCTGTTTTTTAAAACTGGATTTAAAAGCTCACATTATTTAGATCATAGATTACCAACCTTTTTTAGTGAATATTTCACCTTACTAGAGAGAGTGAATATTTCAATACCGCTCCCTCCCACTCTAGAGAAATGAGTGAAACCAAGAATTAAATTTTAAAAAATATTCTATTACTAATAGAATATATTTTTTAATTTAATTTTTTTTTTCCAAAGCCCCTATTTTTTTACTTGAGAATCTAAATTAGCTATTGCCACAAATATATTTAAATGTGTAATATTATATATTTTAGTTGTAGGTAGGGGACATTGTTGGATTTTAAACGCTACTGAATTTATTTAAAAGAGAGGAATAAAAGTTTTAGCTTACCTGTTATAAAGAGAGGCGGAGTTTTGATGATACGAAGCAATTCATAGAGTAAACTATTGCTTTCAAAATAATTAATTTCACAGTTTCAGCCTTTAAAGAATCACACATTAATTCCTGCTTAACATATTTAATTATATTTCTTGGATAATATACGTAACGAAATGCAGTGGACGAAACCTTTTTCCTACTGTCACAGACAAAGACAACACTTAACACTACAGAAATTAAAATTTACTATATCATTCAATTTGATTTAGGTCTAAATGTAATGTTATATATCTTTGAGTTTTTCATCCACTTCCCGAAATACCGAAATATGTGAATTTTCTTACACGTGATAAAAATGATTTAAATACATACAATCAACATAAGGTAACCAGTATTAAAGTTTACTTTTGTTAGTACATAATCAGCGTGTTTTTTTAGTCTTTTTTAGACTATATTTGGTTAATCTGCCCAATACCCATTGTGCCAGCTCAATGCCCCCTAATTTTCTCTGGATCTTTTACTGCCCCCTGAAAGTCTCAAATGCCCCCAAGGGGACGTTATCGCCCACGTTTAGAATCTATGATCTAGCTTAATCATTAATTAACAATGACTTTAGTTCGTATAAAAGAAATTTCTTGAAGAGAAAAATTTTTAAGAAAAACTATTGAAATGTTTTAGAGTGGTTTTCTAAGCAAAGTTTGCACATATTTACTAAGTTTTAAGTACGTTTGTACTCAATAGTCTTGAAATTCGGGTTTTTAACGCTAATTTACGTAACATCAGTTTTGAGATATACTGAATAGACAATCGAAAAAATCTGAAAGACTCGAGTTCAAATGTTATTTTTTCTTCTGATAAAATTTTACCTTAATAGTCTTCGTTTATTATGTAATGTATGTATAGTATATTACTATACATACAATATGTATTATAGTATTTTATTATGTATTGTATGTATAGTATAATTACTATATATTCTTCACTGTTTTATAATATATTCTGATTTATTTTCTATGAGAAAGAAACTAAAGGTTTGTTTTGGTAGATCTACTTAATAGATAATTAAAAATAGACCACACACACATAATTTTCAACAGCGTTCACGCGTTACAAAGATAACTTATAAACTAGTTTTTCACTTCCTAAACACTAATTAATGTGGTATGTTAGAATGTTCACAATGTTTTAAAAGAATTCTATTTTTACTTCTCAGTCCGAATTTTTTTAAAAAAAAGCTTTCTGCCCAAGTTTAAACTAAATTTTTACAATTGTGTTTACCAGTTTCATTTTTCTTCATTAATACCCAAGCATATATTAAATTTGAAGAAAATATTTTCTTGGCATTATAATTGTTATATAACCGAAATATGGCGTGTCTTGTTTTCTGTTAAGTTCTTTTTAATTGTAAAACTTTTTTTTAAAAAAAATTAAGATACTTTTTTTATTAAAATTTTTTAAGAATAACTAAAACTTTGGAATAATTAAAAGCTGTTTAAAGAAATCGCAACACCGCCAATACACTTGTAAACAGTTTTTAGGGATAAAATAATTTAAGAAAATATCTTGTATGTCTTAATCTTTAAATTAGAAATGAGAGCTTTTTTTCAGTAATTCTAGTACTTTATTTGTCTTTGTTATACTAATTTTTTTATGTATTTTTATTTCCTTTTTTAATTTATTTATTTTTGATTTTCTATTCATAAATATTAGCTCAAATTAAACGAGAATATACCTGAAAAAATAAAGAGTTTATAATAAGTACATTCTAAAATATATAAATGTATAAAAAAAATTATAAATACATTTTCTTACTACAACTCAAGTATCTATAGCAACCGTTTCTATATTCAGAAACTGTTTTTTCACAAAGACTGCTCTTTTCATAGGAAGAAAATCTTGTTATTGGCCCAGTAGTACTTTCATTCGGAGATCAAACTCAGTGGAACTTCCTTACCTTAGTGACCACGTTTTTGTAGGATGAGAAAGAAATCCGGTTCTTTCCAAACGTACCGAAAGAGCAATGTTTTTGACTCAGTAGACTTTGATTGAAAAAAAAAAAAAAGCTAGCAAGAAATATCTGGTGGGAAAAAAAGTGTCTTTCAATTTTCAAGCTTTTGAATGCGAAGAATTTTTAAGCCGATTTGTTCGAAAACTAGAACGGACTCGTTATTATTAAAAACCTAAGTCTGCGTATATATATTTTTCTGTTTAAGGAATATTTTCAAATATTTCATCTCTTTTATATGTTTGTGAGTATTTTTTTTAAAATTTTATACAGAAATAAATTCGAATAAAAAAAAAAGAAGAACGTACAAGAAATCTCGGTGGTATACATACATATATATATTTAAAGTAGACAAATTAGAGGATTCTTTGAAGAATATAAAAAAAATAAAACTGGGATATGGAAATTTATACAAAAGAATATACTGAAAATATAAGTAATTTAATTGACAGCACATTTTAAAGATGCCATAATCACTAATAGCTTAAAAATGTAGCAAATACTTCTAAGCTGTAAATATCTTAGATAGTTAAAAGCGACCAAAATAGCTTTTACTTAAATTTAGTTGTGAAATAGTAAATTATATATAGTTGCTTCCGTGATTAATTTGTTGATCGAAAAATTAAAAAATATTGCTCAATAGTATTCTTTGTAATTTTATTAGATACTTTATTTTTCGGCTTTTCTGCAGTAATAAAAATAAATTATTCTAACACTTATTCATTGTTAAATTACTTCAATACTGGTTTTAGGAAAACAAAATAATAATTATTTACTTATTTTTACGGGTTTTTTTTTTATTTATTAAGATTAATATTTAAGATTTGTTATATTGAAATATGTTAGAGACTTTCCTAGTATAAAAATTTATGAACTGAACTAAATGTGATAGTTTTTTAATTAATTTTTATTTCTCCAAAATTATGTGGCCGCGGTAGTCTAGTGGTCGTGGCTGACGTGTCATGAGTTTGAGCCTAGTACCTCTGAAGATCGCCTTGCAGAGGGGGCCTATGCGCGTTAAATATGTCGAAGCTCAAAAGTCTTCTTGTTGGTGTGAAAGCTAGAAGAGGGAGGTGCTAGCTCAGGTGTCGTCCTCGTCACTTGACCATGGCTCAAAATCACGAATTCCGTCACCAGTAGCTCTCGTGTAGCTTCCATTGCTACATTCAATCAATTTTAGCTGTATTTTATCGTAATATGAGAATTTTACTTATAGATATTACGATTATAATTTGTGACTGAGTTTCATCGTACTGCACATTCCACAAGTTGCAATAATAGATTTTTTAAATAAGTCAGTATAAAAAGGCTCATTACTTATAGAAATACACGTGAATTTCGCAATTTTAAAATATTTAAAGTAATTCTAATTTCACTGTCTAATAGAATATCATAAAAAGAAACTTGAAAATTGGAAGCAAACAGCATTCAATTTGACATTCACAACGAATTGATTGTATTTGATTTAAAAATTCCACTGATATTTTATACGTTAATCTCATTTTCTTGAAAACTTAAAGGGGTAAAAAAGAAAAAAAAATTCTGATTGTGAAACTGAAGTAAATTAATTATAGTTTTTTATTCATTTTATTATAAAAATACACCACCCTATAAATGTAATCATTATTTTAAAGATTACTGACAACGAACCTCGTTATTTTGAATCACAATCATGAGCTGATTCATTGACTGATTCACTATGAGGTGACGATTTTCATTCTGTGGTTTCATTCTCTCCGTACTACTTTATATCAGGACTTTTAGGCTCAATTCTTCCCAGTAATCATCATTTCCCGGCACAATGTTTCAGATTAATCAGGATTCGAACACGTCTTGATTTACACATCATTGGCCACAGATCTCGCTATTATAATCATTTGGTTATTGCTTGTTTTTGACTGATTGTGTGTGTTTGTTGGCATCGCAGTTAGAAGCTACATGAGGACTATTGGCGACGGACCGTAATCTTCAACCATGGAGGACGCGGAGGTGAGCTGGTATTCCAATCTCTAAAC
>BMAV01018653.1:308100-369825 GCA_019973955.1 Trichonephila inaurata madagascariensis | reverse complement strand
TGAGAATACCGTCTCCACACTTTCTTCCCAATTTGGTGGTTTTTGTACTTTTGCGTTAAATTTGAAATTTAAATCGCTCTAAAATAGAAGCTTTAAGTTGTATTTTTAAAAAAGTTGTGCAAAGCAATTTTTTGAGCATGTGAGATTTTGTGCATTTATTTGATATGCAATAATAAATTGCACGAAACATATTCAAATAAATGATATAATGTTCCGCAACAAAAAACAGAACTTTTACACCAGCACTATAAAACAACGTTTAGTTAGTGTTTTTGAAATTTTACAGTAAGACGAAATATCGGCTTACATGAAATAATACAACGGTTCCGACAAACTACTATGCATTTTCATGCATTTTTTTTTTCTTAACATGAAACGAATATTGCTTAACACGAAAAGATTTCCCTTCTGGAAATGAACAAAATACTGAAAACACCAGACATTTAAGAAATATGTGAGAAAGTTTTTGTGTTATTGGACTGTCCTACTGTTCCATCGGAAGAATTCGTTTCAGTAGATGATAATGTGTGTACAGCACCAATTATGGCAAAGACATTTTGGAGTTTGTTCAAAACTCATAAAATATCATTGATTCAGATTCCGATGATGAAAATGAAAAAAATAAGGCAGCTCCTGTTCCCACATCATCCGAAAGGAGGGACATCATGAAAAGTATGCGTAATTATTTAGACGCACATTCCAATGATGAAATGAATAATAAAATGGACGCGACATTGAACAATTTGATGCTAAAAAAGACAATGCAAAGAAAAATACCAGATTATTTTCGAGAAACTCAATAAATGTTTGTTTTTCAAAAAACACGATAATATTTCGTATTAAATTTCATTTTTATTTTATATTAAATTTCATTAAGTTTCATTGGGTTTTTTTTGTTAAATGCATACATATCTATGTAAATAAAATGTACTCTAATAAATTTAATTTTGGTGAATATATTTTTTTTAAAATTTTTTGCAATGTCCTGTAACACACACGAAAGAATATTTCAGTCACTTCAGTTTTCGTGTTAAACTATTTTCACTATATATAAATAGATTGAAAATGAGTGATCTCACACAAATATTTCTTTCACAGCCGAGTAGTTATGATCGCGAGCTCGTACACGGTGTTTTTGTAGCTGTCGTAGGTTCGAGTCTTGATGCCTCGTTATATAGGCTCTGATGCACATTAAATCTGTCGAGGCTCAAAGTCTTCATATTTGTAAATAACCAGCAGATGCTCTATAAATCTGTCGAAGGCTCAAAAGTCTTCATGTTGGTGGGCTGTGGGAAATGCAATATCTTCAGCAGATGCACATCAAATCTGTCGAGGCTCAAAAGTCTTCACTATTGGGGCTGTGGAAATGCACCATACAGAGATGCACATTAAATCCAGGCCTCAAAGCCGATAGTTGGTGGGCTGTGGGAAATGCACACCAGCAGATGCACTTAACTGTCGAGGCTCAAAGTCTTCATGTTGGTGGGCTGTGGAAATGCTACCAGCAGATGCACATTAAATCTGTCGAGGCTCAAAGTCTTCATAGTTGGTGGGCTGTGGGAAATGCAATACCAGCAGATGCACATCAAATCTGTCGAGGCTCAAAGTCTGTATGTTGGTGGGCTGTGGGAAATGCAATACCAGCAGATGCACATCAAATCTGTCGAGGCTCAAAGTCTGTATGTTGGTGGGCTGTGGGAAATGCATACCAGCAGATGCACATCAAATCTGTCGAGGCTCAAAGTCTGTATGTTGGTGGCTGTGGGAAATGCAATACCAGCAGATGCACATCAAATCTATCGAGGCTCAAAGTCTGTATGTTGGTGGGCTGTGGGAAATGCAATACCAGCAGATGCACATCAAATCTGTCGAGGCTCAAAGTCTGTATGTTGGTGGGCTGTGGGAAATGCAATACCAAGCAGATGCACATCAAATCTGTCGAGGCTCAAAGTCTGTATGTTGGTGGGCTGTGGGAAATGCAATACCAGCAGATGCACATCAAATCTGTCGAGCTCAAAGTCTGTATGTTGGTGGGCTGTGGAAATGCATACCAGCAGATGCACATCAAATCTGTCAGGCTCAAAAGTCTTCATGTTGGTGAGCTGTGGGAAATGCGATACCAGCAGATGCACATCAAATCTATCGAGGCTCAAAGTCTGTATGTTGGTGGGCTGTGGAAATGCAATACCAGCAGATGCACATCAAATCTGTCAGGCTCAAAGTCTTCATGTTGGTGGGCTGTGGGAAATGCATACCAGCAGATGCACATCAAATCTGTCGAGGCTCAATGTCTGTATGTTGGTGGGCTGTGGGAAATGCAATACCAGCAGATGCACATCAAATCTATCGGGCTCAAAGTCTGTATGTTGGTGGCTGTAGGAAATGCAATACCAGCAGATGCACATCAAATCTGTCGAGGCTCAAAGTCAGTATCTTGGTGGGCTGTGGGAAATGCATACCAGCAGGTGCACATCAAATCTGTCGAGGCTCAAAGTCTTCATGTTGGTGGGCTGTGGGAAATGCGATACCAGCAGATGCACATCAAATCTGTCGGGCTCAAAGTCTGTATGTTGGTGGACTGTGGGAAATGCAATACCAGCAGATGCACATTAAATCTGTCGAGGCTCAAAGTCTGTATGTTGGTGGGCTGTGGGAAATGCGAATACCAGCAGATGCACATCAAATCTATCGAGGCTCAAAGTCTGTATGTTGGTGGGCTGTGGAAAATGCAATACCAGCAGATGCACATCAAATCTGTCGAGGCTCAAAGTCTTCATGTTGGTGAGACTGTGGGAAATGCATACAAGCAGATGCACATCAAATCTATCGAGGCTCAAAGTCTGTATGTTGGTGGGCTGTGGGAAATGCAATACCAGCAGATGCACATCAAATCTATCGAGGCTCAAAGTCTGTATGTTGGTGGGCTGTGGGAAATGCAATACCAGCAGATGCACATCAAATCTGTCAGGCTCAAAGTCTTCATGTTGGTGGGCTGTGGGAAATGCAATACCAGCAGATGCACATCAAATCTATCGAGGCTCAAAGTCTGTATGTTGGTGGGCTGTAGGAAATGCAATACCAGCAGATGCACATCAAATCTGTCGAGGCTCAAAGTCTGTCATGTTGGTGGCTGTGGAAATGCAATACCAGCAGATACACATCAAATCTGTCGAGGCTCAAAGTCTGTATGTTGGTGGCTGTGGAAATGCAATACCAGCAGATGCACATCAAATCTGTCGAGGCTCAAAGTCTTCATGTTGGTGGGCTGTGGGAAATGCGATACCAGCAGATGCACATTAAATCTGTCGAGGCTCAAAGTCTTCATGTTTGTGGGCTGTGAAAAATGCGATAGCAGTTCAGATGTCTCCATCACACTTCCGTGGTTCCAAATTACAATATCCGTCGCATGTAGCTTTTCGTGTTGCTTCTAAGTGGGATGCTGATATATAATTAATTCATTAAATTGTTATGAAATTTTTCTACGCGTATATGCTCTTTTTTTTTAAAAAAAAAATATAGCAAACTTCTCTGTAAATAACTTCATACGCTATATACAAATTGATCCTTTAAATGTATTTAATAGCATTTTTCTGGTGCAATATGTAAGCAATTTGATGAAAATTTGTGTTTTTTAACTTATTCATTTCAAAAACATTCGTTTGAAATTTTGTATTTAAACATAATTCACAGTAATTTATTTTATTTCAAATTCTACTTTTGATAGTAGAGAGCCTGTGTTTCCTACGATCTAAATATTGCTAAGATAAACAGTTAAAGCAGCTATCACATTTTATCTTTTTCGATCAACTATTTGTAAATGTTAATGTTAAACGTTTGCAAAATTTTATGCAATTATTTTTTGGAAATGTTTAGGAAAACTATTTCAGAAAGTCTTGTAATTTACGCAATGTTAGGTAAAAAAAGAAATGTAAGCTTGTTCATGAATATTTAATTTAAGCTTTGAGATGGGAGTGGTAAATAACAAGGCGTGGCACTCAACATTTTTATTAAAGTTATGGTTCTATATTACTTCGTATTCAGTGAAGAATTTCATTCAACTATTACTCGTATATTAGCTCGCATGCAATGATTTTGATATTTTACATTAAACTATTAGGTTTTGGCATAACTTTATGCTTCATATAATTTTTCTGCTTGAAATGCAGAAATTGATTGACGAAATGACTAGAAGTTCATGCGATCAAGATTTTAAAAAAAATTTATTTTTTTTCTCTGTTCTGTGTGCATAATTTAGGTTTTCTTGTTAGCCACTGTGGGGCTGTAGTTTTAGCTACCAATAAATTAATTGTACCTGACCACTTTTCAAATACCTGCTTTCATTCATAATGAGATTACTTTTCAAAAATATGAGCAGTGCTTTAACACTGATAAATTTCTCTTAAAATTCATAATAGTTTAAACTTACACATAAATTCAAATTGATATATTGTTATAATTAATACGTATACAGAAATTCAAATGTCATTTGGTTTTCTTTTTCTTGGCATGAGTTTTAAGTGGGAAACCTTTTTACAGAAAACTTTTTGCGATAGACAAAGGACTTGGTGAAAATGATTTGAGGTCGCCGATATAGTAACCTTTATAGTGGAAACAGGGAATTGCCAAGCAAAAAATAGATAAAATTAATCATTTGACATTTAGAAAAATGTTTCACTTTTTATTAAAATTAATTTTTAGTTTGATTTTGCAAAACTTCGTAAAGAACTTTTTTTAATTTCATATTAGTATTACTTTGCCATCTTAGTTTTATATTTTATTATTGTATAATTAGCAATAATGATATATTATTTAAGAAAATGTGGAATATGAATTCTGTCTGAAAAAAGACTCTTTATTTGGATTGTTAATCAATGAGTATATGTAAACTAAGGATTAGAATTAAGAATAGCAAATAATGTTTCGTATTTCTTCACATGTTTTCCGTGATGTGATATTTTGAAAGAAGACTATTTGATATTAAATGATAAACGTCATAACTTGCTATTAAGGATCCTAGTTTAAAAATACTCCTAATATCTTCTTTTATTGTTTTGCTATTATTTAACAATTCTTAATCAAATTATTATTGTATATCGTCGGTCTAATTATCAAACTGCGCAACTCCATCTGGGATGCGCCAAGTTGTTGTTTATGTTCGCCAAGATAGGCGATAATATTACAATATGGTTTACTTTGATATTTTTATCGTGCGATAATGTAGTTGCCATGGGGATAACGATTATTAGTGTTAGTTTTTTTTTCCCCGCGGGATCTCTGCTCAGCAGAAGTAACACATTATTTCAAATTCTGTGTAATGAACGCTTAAAATAGTGTAAATAATTTATATCTGGAAGTATAATGCATTAATATTACTTTCTGTTGTATTTATTTTATGTTAAAATCTTGCCACCACCTCTCCCTTCGAAAACTAGTTTTATTATGAAATAAAAAAAAGTAGTGATTACACTGATCGAGGAATAAATTAAAAGCGGAGCGTGCACTGAGACATGGCGTAGACAAAACAAAAGGATTAAGGAATCGTTCCAAAAAGCGCTTGGCGCGTTGCACTCATATATCAAATCAGTAACACTGGTGGAGTTACGCAGTCTGATAATTAGACCGACGATATACAAAATTTATACAATACCTGTTTTGTTACTTATTATTATTCTCGATCTTATTGCACAACAAAATTTGTATGTTCTTTTTTCCCCCCCAAAAATGCTTTTTAAAGTTCTGACATGATAAAAGTACCCAAACTTATCTCGAAGAATTTTTATATTTTTTACTTAAAACCACGAAAAATTCATCCACTATTTCTTCTAACATTTCGCACAAGATTAAATAAGTTGCAAAGACACGTCTCAAATACACAAGAAAAAAAATTGCCGAATCGTGGACCTATTGATTCGACGTAATTCACTTTAAGTGTCTTTTACGTGGTCATCGTCGATTTCATGGGACAACTATAACTGAAACCCAGTCGTCGATAACTCGGGGAACCTGCATGTGTCAATTGCAAGCATCTGTAGTATGCGCAATCAATTTGTCGGCAGTGTAATGGCGAATCGCTACTCTGTGTGTCAGATTATCCTCAGTATTCATTGCGTCTCAATTTCAAAAGCAGTCAGCTGAAAATTCCATTCGACTTCGAGTTATGTAAATACATCATAATTAGAAATTTACGCCTAACATGATCGGCAAATTTAGTTATATTTATTATTAGAGGATGCAGTTCTCGTGTAATATGATTATCCGTTTAAGCCTAAATTTAATTAGTGTGTTGTTGGTGTTCGAATATAACACACAGTATAGTGTGTTGTATTATCTTTTGAACCATAGAAATATGGAAATATGATTCCAATGTAATCTAAATTCTCAATTAGAGACTTATAGTGTAAACTTGGCAAAATATAAACATTCTAATGGGAGTTTTAAAGTGTATTCTATCTATATTTTAAATAAGAAATGATGCAAATGAGTTTGTGTGTTTTCAGAATGGTTCGACTTTGCTTTCATTTAAATAAAGTTATTGGATTGTATTTTTTCTAACGAGTTATAAGCATGCGAAATTCCCTCTTATTGCTTGCAACATTCTATTGTTTTATTTTGGTCTATCGGTTCTTTTTCTTCCAGCTAACCCATGTCCATTCTTAAAAGTTTATACAAATAGATAAGAATTAAAGATAACTGTATTTTTTAGTTCCCTTTATAAGTTTTTTCACTGTGTAGTCGACAGGGAAGAGTTAAGCTGAAACTAGACAAAAGTAGATGAATATTTTATGATACTGCTAAATATAGTTGCTGAAGCTGTTATTGAAAAACGAAGTTTGGAGACAGGTTTAAATTTTGTTGCTTGTTGTAGTGTTGTCTGAATTCTCTTAATTATATACTTAGAATATTCTATTCATCTCAAGTAAAGGCTTATTTTTGCTATTTCTCTCAAACTGACTGCTGCACATATGTTTGATATTTGAGCGATAAATTTTTAAATATGATTCTTTGAAAGTCTCTTGTCTGAGCTTTGCATGCTTTTTTTAGAAGACTTATTAAGGGGAATCTGAGTATATATTTCACATCATTATTTTTAGCAACTTTTGAATTGTTTTTTAAAAGAGAATGTTAATTTTTTTCTTTGTGGTTTTCCTTTAATTTTTTTTTTAATAAATCTTATCCTAATGCAATCTTTCCGTTTCTGAAATCATATTTTCAACAGTAATTCTTTCTATTGATGTTAATCTCATGGTCTGTTTCTGTCTATAAAAAAATTTCAAAACTCTTAAATGGTTTTTCCTTGAAGATCTCGTAAAATAATATCAGCCTGCATAAGATAGATTAGTAGTATTAGCTCAACAAATAAGCATAACAGCATTATCAGCAACTGGGATTGTTACAACTTTATTTATCAAATATATTTAATTTAGTATGCAAACTGACAAAGTGAAAAAGAATCATCTTAGTTAATAATTGAGAGCTGTGTGTAACGCATGACTCAAGACGCGAAGAGTTTGGCGAGATTTCAGGTGCGATTAGGCGCCAAAGGATGGTAATCCCTTTCTGCTGGTGATCTTTCTGTTCAGTTTTATTTCGCTTAATGTACTCGTAATAGCACTTGTTTACTTTGCATATAGATTTTGCATATAGATTAAAACAATGTTCCTTTTAATTTTATTGTTTGACCAACTCTTATAATTAATTTTTTTTCAATTCATCTTTTTTTAAAAATATTTTCAAAAAAATGAAAATAAAGACGAGGAAAATCATCTTGTAAAATTTGTTTCTTTAGTGTTTTATGGTTTAAGAAGAAAAAAGAAAAATAACGGGCAATTAAGAACATTCCAAAGTAAATAACGAGAACTTCTACTGAATTTTCTATAAGGGGGATCGCATTTTGTAATAGGTATAAATAGTATATTTTTATTTGAAAATAATCATAACTGAATATTTTTCTGATTGAATTTTTTTTTATTGTCATGTTAATGGTTTCTTTATTAAAACATTCAGTACCAAATATTTTGATCTTACACATTTTAATTTATCTAAAAGGTTTTACTACTAGATTTTCTTGATTGATTTATGTTAGGTTAAAAGCTTGATAATTATAATTTATGCAACTTGTTGCTTGCGATTGTGATTGCTTCACCTCTAATCAACCACTCGCTATCTACAGTCACTGTTTGCGACGCAATTACTATCACAGAAATATTTAATCAGTAAGAAAACAGGAAACCTCTGAAAGTTGTTGTTATGACTATGACAGTAGCGTATGCGGACTTTCCTTATTTCTTATGGGGGGATTACAGTCTAAAACAGTAGACGAAAGACTGTGGTAAAAATTAAAATTGGTTGGTCTATATAGGGAAGGGGGTGAACTTCCAAACCTGAGTCCTAAGTACGCCACTCTGTTAAGATGTTTAACTAATCATAAACTCTTTCCCGAACTTTAAAAAACTGAGAGTAAATTTCTTTTAAAAATATTGTGTATATCTATTCATTCAGGTCATAAAAAATGACAACTGAAGGGTGAAAGATACGCAAATAGTCTGAAAAACAATTTTGTTCTTATATCTAATTTAAAAATTCAGCATATGGATATGACTTGTCTATATAAGGGATTAGACAGTTATGTCATAATCTATAAAATGCAGTCTTATGTATGGACAGAAATTGCATTAATTTTTTGTGTGTACAGTAAACTTTTGTATTAAAGTATTTTAAATTCTGATTATTCTACAAATCGGAATCCCCAAAGCAACAATGGTTTTTGATTGCATATAAACTAACTGTAAATTGCAAGAATCAAGTAAATTGAATTAATCAAGATATAGCTATGTGTTTAGTGTTTAAATTGATTAGAATTACTAATTAACTTTTTCCCATTAGAACCACCGCTGTTTTGGAAATATTAGTTTCACAGTTTGGACAGTTCAAAAGCATAGTGTTTCTTATTTTGAAACTATTGTACCGTCATTAATTTTTTTCTTCGGCTATAATGTAAACTTTAAAGTATATTTTTAAAATTTCTTGAATGAGGCTTGATTAATTTGTAATATATTTACGTATAAATGTATTTCATTTCTAATCATATGTTACTCTGTACATTGAATCATTATGATACTTAACATAAGCATAACTGTAATAATTTTTGATTTTGAATATGTAACATTCCAAAATCATTCAAGAGCAAACTTGAACAATCAATGGCTTTGGCTCCTTATATTTCTTAATATAATTATGTATTACTTTAAAAATGGTAAACTATATAACAAGAAAAAAATCGGAAATTCTCGAAATTATATGTTAACTGAGAAATTTAGCTTTTCTTCATACTAGGTTAATGAAATGAATGAAGTTTTTATTATTCAATATTATTGATAAGAGTAAAGATGTTTGTATTGGAACATTTTATATAGAATTTTTTAATCTAAAGTATTCCTATAAATTGAAAGTTTATTTGTAATTTTAAAATTAATAGACATTTTGTAATGAAATATTTCATGCCACGCTTTAAATATTTCAAAAATGTACAAGTATTGCCCATGCAGATTTTTGGATTTGGTAAATGAAATTATTTGAAATTGTTTAACAGGTATTGTTAATTTCTAATTGTTAACATTATTAACATACATACCGATGTACACATTGAGATATTGGCCAAATATGTCATTTCAGCATTTTTATTTCAAAAGCACAGAAATTGTGTGCTGCCATCTATTGGATCCTTGATAAGTTAACAAGTGATTTTAATGTAATGATAAATAAATTAAAATGTAAGACATGATTCAAATATTGCTTTTAAGTTTGAAATATAGATTAAAATTAACAACAATAAAATTTGTTTAAGTATCTATTCGATCTAGCTGTAAAGTAAAGTTTCCTTTTTTTTAAAAGGTTTCTAAAAATATCACGTATCTAAAATATTTGTCATTTGTGGTGCTATATATATATAATATTTGAGACCAAAAACAAAATTTTATATAAATGAGATTCGATTTTTAGCATTCTTAATTACAAATTCTTAAGAAAATGCAATATTATTGTAAATTTTATCTCATGACCTCGGTCATGATTTAAATTAACGATCGTAGTAATATTTTAATAGTATAAACTATATAAAATATTATATGTTTTTAGAATAGATTTCATTACATTATGTATACACTCAATTGTATAAAAAAAATGTTGTAGTATTATTCTGATTGAAAATTATATTGAATCATATAATATATAAAATTTGTGTATAAATTTTAAACCTAAAAAAGAGTAAGTATCTTTAAATTTAAAGTTATTCTAATCAAGAACATTTGAAGCATTTGTATATTTTTTTTATCTCTGGAGACTTCCTATGAAGTTTATTACTCAAAAATGTAATTATCCATTCTAATTATTTAAAATATTAGCCTAGTTCGAGATAATTTAATTGAAATTATGCAAATGTTTTGTAATGACTGCTGTTAAATGTTGTGGAAACAATGTAGTTTTAAATGCATGGTTAAAAATTCATTTTCATCTACTGTAGCAGAAATAATGCTTTTTAAAATTAAGAGGAAAAAAAAGAAGAAATATTTAAACTGCTGGCACATGAATAATTTAAGAATGCCAGAGAAGGAAAATTCCGCTTTCACGAGTGTGTGAAAAGATTAATTTTTCCTTGTCATCTCAATTTTTTTACTACAACAGGAACGCGGAAACTATTTCATCACGGATTTTTAAGAAGTTTAATTGCAGAGTAAAGTTTAATTTTGAACTCTAAAGTGAAATAATTCTTCGCACGCGTCTTCTTAACCCTGACCGTGATAAGAGGGAGAAAAAACTCACGTAATACAATTAACGGTTTCTCTCCGCAGGAGGAATTAATAATATGATGTTGTAATTTAGTCAAATGACATTCTGTACATTTGTCATAAATATTTTACATTCTTGTGTATTGTACTTATCTAAGGAAAAAATATCATTAATCTTTTTGAAATCAATTAATTAAACAGAAAGTATTTTTGAGGGAAAAAATTTTAAGCAAGAGATGATCCATTTTGATTTTTTATATGAAGTGACAACCATTTAAGGGGGTCACTTCATCGATATATTTTCCATATCTCCATAATGTTTGAAAGGACTAAGTTTTTGGAACATTTTTAAAAAATTAACTGGTCGTACAATCACCAATTCTTTTATGGGCATTTATTGCAGTATTATTAATATTCTAATCAGAGTATTTTTTTAATGAGTGTTTTTTTTCCAAACGATGAAAATCCATGTACATTTTAACCGGTAATTATTATTTTTTAATAACTTTGGTACACATACACAAAATCTCTCATTTAAATATATCTTTATATAGTACTAATATGGTGTAAATGTTCAAAGTTATAAGAAGTTAAAGTAGAATTTTCTAAGAAGTTCTTTTTGCGTTGCAGTTTACATTTTTGAAAAATTGCAATTTAGAATAAACACTTGTACGTTTGAGTAATATAATACACAATATCATCATAATTTGGATTGCTAAACTACTTTTAATTTAGTTACAGTAAAAATTGAAACTGTGCCTTAAAAGCAGAAAAATTGTGTTTTATTTTCCAATAAAATTGAAAAATCAATTTTTTCACTGATTTTTGTGAAGTGACCCTCATAATAAGTTGTCTAAAAAATTTCCCTAATTAATAAGTATTTATTATAATTTTAGTTTGCTGATATTTGATTTATTTTATGACTGTATTCTATCTATGACAAAGATGTAAATATTTACAAAAGAATGAAGATTGCAAATTTCATTTTTAAAAAGCAATTAATGAGGGGATTAATTTTAGAGTAATATTTCCGTAAATTAATTACATAACATTTTTCAATATCTTTACTTGATGTTCTAATAATAAAAGACGTCATCAGAAGTACAACTTATGTTGAATTTCTGAAGAATAATACCTGAACTTGTGAAAACTTTTGCATATCTAATAAGAATTATTTTTAACCGATGGAAGTACACAAAACTGCCTTATATAAAGCGGCATGCTTCATTTAAACATATATATATAATCTCTTTTAAAAAAATTACGTAAATGTTAGTTAATAGTATTTTGTTTACATTTTCTGTTTATATATGTATATATATATGAAAAATATTTAGAAAATAAAGCCTGCAAGGAACTTCTAGGAATCAGATTATAGATTAACGCTATGTTACTTCGCATAACATAGATTACCAAAATTTTATAGCCTCAAAATAATATTTTCTTAAATAGTCTTAATGTATACTCAAAAAAGGTTATGTTATTTAACTAAAATAATATGCTAACAATTTACCTGCTCAAATAACTGATTTGTTCATTGATACGAAGTGTAGTTAAATCCTTTTGAGAGTTTTTAATTATCATTTCTATATATTTTTATTTTTATAGAGTGCATTTTGAATTTTCATCAACATCCTTTTCACTGTGTCACTGTTTTGTGTTTGCTTTAATTTTAAAGTACGCATAAATCAAATCATACCATCATATTTAGTTATTTAATAAAATCGTATTTACTTTTATTGTACTCATATTTCATTATTAAATTTCAGATGCATAGTTTTAATTCTTATGAAATAGCTATATATATTTTTATATCCTTCTGATTTTTTGATAAGTCTAAAATGGTGGATAAAATTTACCAATTATTTTTAGGTAGCAAAACTCTTCAATTTCACGTTCGCTGTATTAAACTATTGAAATTCCATAAAAGTGTAATACATACACCATTAAAATATTAAAACTAAAAGTTCAAATGTCATATAGGATTTGATGTGTGTTTCACGTTCTAATTGAATAAAAAAGTTTTTCATCGTGAATGAATCAACTTTTTGTGAACACATATGCCTTTCTAATAAAAGCATACATGTATGTCTGTTAGATAAAAAACTATTCGTTTAATGAGATGCCTTTCAAATCAAATAAGAAATAGACGGAAAAAACGTGTGATATACCAGAAATAAATCTAAATGACTTGAAAAGCGGCTTGTATAAATGGGATGAACTATTAATAGTAAAACTGAATAGCTTGTTAAAGAACTATTTATGTATATTTAAATAGCTTCTATTTTTGTCTACAGTTCTTCAATTTAAGTTGATATCAAAGAAAGATTTTAGCTTAAATTCCGCGTGAAAAAGGTATTTTTAATACAAAATGTATTACTTTGGATTTGAAGCTTGAAATAAATGTAGGCCGCAAATTTAGCAGAACAGAGCATATTTTTGAAGTCTTAATTCCACATACAGATTACGAAAATTGGAGAAAAAAGAAATAACTATATATTTAAAATGTAACTATACCATTTGTAAATAATCTATTTATTAACACATAAAAATAAAAAGGGTGCAAGTATAAGAAATTTAGTTCGAATCTGTAGTATTTATGGCTAGTCATTCATGGTTGTTCTATTCAATTTTTAAAGGGATGCGTTGCGATTAAAATAAAAATATTTTATTTAATGGTTTTTACATATTTTTGGCTTGTAGTCTATGTATATGAGTAATATGTAAAACAGAATTTTTTCTCACCACAAAAAGCAATATATATATATCTATATATATTTTTAAAAAATTTGAAAATTCAAGTATTGCTCTAATTTAAAAATTCATAATAACTTTCGTGATACATAGAAAAATATCAAAACACATTTGGCACGATAGAAAAATTTCCTTAGAATTTTAAATGAAAAACAGTCATTTTTTTTGTTCTGAAATAAATCAGTTTTAAGTATTTATTTGCCATTGGGTTGTGAATATCAACGAGCATAAAAGTTGAAATAACTCTGGAATTTTTAGAGCTTTCAAATTTTCTTTGATAATAGAAAAACATATAAAGAACAATTTAGGCGAAAAACTACTTTTTTGTTCATTTTTAACTGATTTTCGTCAAATTAAACGTGCTGCGTCTTCTTAACTATAAATTTTATTTTTTATTGCTCCTTTCTTCTCTTTCGTAAAAAAGGTAAAAATGTATGTTCAGTTTTTCCAAAATCATTTGACCAATTAATTGTAAAGGTATAAAATTTACATTTTTATGTATATTTTTTATACCTTTGATGTATGATGTTGTTTTTCATTTACAGAAGAATGAAATTTAATTATTTGATGATTATTGGTAATGCTATACTTAGCACACGCACACACACATGTATGCAGTTTTTAATAATTGCTACTGAAAAGACTAAAATGACTTGAACATTAAAGATAAAAGAATCATATAGATATATTAGAAACTTCAATTTGGTTTTTCCTGTACAGTTATATAATATAATTTATTTTTCTTTTGAAATCCAAAACGTTTGTATATTTGTTAATAGTTCTTTTAAACGAATTGACTAATGCTAGAATTCATCTCATAGTATGCAGCTATTGTAAATTTTAAAGCAATTTGAAACGTTCAATCACTTCCCAGCGTAATAAAATTAAAAATACAGGAAACGTGTTCCTGTCTGCATTTGGGTATCTTTCGCGTACTTTGTTCCTGTAGCTGCTTTGCAACCTCTAAAGTATTACATCGCTATGTGAAAGAAGAAAAGAACATGTCTAGAATAGTAACCAAAAATTGGGACAGTGGGAAAAGTTTTGGAGGATGTGGAAGAAAGAAAAAAAAGTTACACTTGTGAAAAAAAAAGTGGGAAACAAGTTTATAACATATCCCTTCAGGAATTCATGCCGAAAGATAACTTCGTGTCTGGAATTTTTATCAAGCAGATTTATCTAGCTCTTTTTCAATGTCTGATGCTACCTGTGTATCGATGACATGCATAGGCAATGATTTTCACTCGGTTTACGCTTAATGATTTATATCGGATATTGCTTGGGAAATTAGCAAGCTGATTCAAGCAGTTCTGTTTCTTTGAAATGCCTTCCTTCCCTCTTGTGTGTGAAATAACTTAGTCGTTTTACTGTAAAATCAATTTTTGTATCAGAGAGTTGTTTGGAATCTAATTGCATGTATAAAAAAATAATGGTGGGGCAAATGACGTATTAACAAAACAATTGTTGACCATCAAGGAAGATTATTTTTTCTGCCATTTTTGAAATATTTTACATTTTGTTAACGAAAATTTTTGTATACAGTATGTATACCTTTTTTATATGTATTGTATATTGAGTATGTAAACTTTTTCAGTTTGCCTCTATCCATCCTTCTCTCAGTTTTGTAACAGAAATATATATTTATGTATAGCCTCTAGCTTCTGAATTTCGTTTTAAGAAATATCGAGGGCAAATCTGAGTTTTTTAGCTCTTTTAAACCCATCCAGTGGCGTGCACAGACCTCTCTTAGGGGGAGGGGGGTTACATTCTAAAAAGGAAGTAGACGAAAGCGCCGGAAGGTATGCTAAAAATTAAGTTTGTTGGTCTAGGGGAGGGGGTTAAACCCTACCCTCTTGGCTATGCCCCTGAACACGTCTAGTATTAAAAGAGCAGTTGAATATTTCATTAAATAATTGTATGTTCCATTCTTTGTAATTCATTTTCATGTGCTGTATTCCATTTTGAATATCAAATAGCAAAATATTTCACGTGATTTTAAAATACTTCATTCATCAGAAATCTGCTACAAGTTTAAAAAAATTAGTTAAAAAATTGCGTTCTTTTTAATGTTGAATAGTAATTTATAATTTTGGTGAATTGTATATATATATCGTCGGTGAGTGTTATTTATTACTATTTTCTTTCATTTTCCTTCTGAAACCAGGAAAATGTAATTGAGGTTGAAGGAGAGAGAAAATTAGAATTAGATAAAAAGCTGTTGAAACGAGTTTGAGAATTTTTACTAATTTTATCCTTCGTATATTGATGTAAATATGAAGGTTAGAAGTAAACAGCCTGACTACTTCAAAACAAGTTTTAGTCAGGAGCGAATGAAGCCATTTCATTATGATTAGTGCTTGTATTTGCCTTTTCTTCTTATTTTTCAGTTACTTTTGATGTACACTGTTTCATTACTATACAGAATTTGAAGATGATGGTATTGGTTTGAATTTCAAAATAAGGAAATTCTCTATCACTTTAAAAATATCAGTTGAAAGATATGCTTATTGTTTGTAATAATAAAAAAAAATGTCCTTTTGCTTTTTCTCGCTCATTTTTCAAAGTAATTAGTTGTGCCCTTGGTTTTCTATTAAAAGTATATTTTATTTTTGACATATGTATTCTAATTTTTTTTGTAACCTAAGGCTTCTGTACATCAACATCAACTTTATTACAAATTGGTGCGGGATATAACAAGTTACTTGTTTAATAATTTTTTTACAAATCGATTCTTGTATCGAGAGTGTATACTTTGAATAGTTGTATGAATGCAGATATTTGAGGAAATAACTGTATAAAATCATTTAAGTGAATGTATTGTTCTTTAGTTTGTTACTTGTGTATCTTTTCTATATTATTTTATGATAGCTTATTAAAAATGCAATAGAAAATTTTTTAATTTATTGTTGTTGGGGCAATTTTTGTTTGTCTAAATATTCGAAAAATAATTAACTTTTTTTAGGAAATTGAATCCCCTATTTTGAATTGAATTAATTCTTTATATTTATATGCCTCAATAATATAAAATTTATATCATATAATATATTAATAATATATTATAATTAATAATATATTTACATCATATTCATTCTGTTTTTCAATAGCTTTGTGCAATTGTTTATAGTTTTTTCGATATTCATTTTCATATTTGTTAATAATGATTTTAAACAAGTTATATATCTATGATTTTTTTTTTTCATTCACATTAAGTTTTTTTACCTAATACTATGAGACATATCTCTTTTATTTATAAGAGAATTCGGATTTGTAAGCAATTTATAAGTGAATATTGTTTGATGTAGTAGTTTCAACTTGAACCAACATAATATATTATATTTATCACAATCCAGTTCTTCAGTTAAGAACTTCTTGGAAATGACAACCCTAAAAATTTTTAAAAAGATATGTATTTTTTATTATTGATATGACAAATCATTGTATTTTTGAGTTAATTTTTTGGAAAAAATATAATTCTTTTCTTTAAAATTACATTTTTTCTCCCTTAACTACTAATGTTATATTAATTGTTATATTTTTTTCTGATTTTTATAATTTTTCATAAGAATTACATCGACAAAAATTTTAACAACTTAAAATGACTTGTGATATAATGTGGCGCCATCTATTGTTTCGTGCTGTATAGTTTGATTCTAAGGTCTTAAAATGTGGATTTCTAGCTTTTATAATTAAATTTATATATATCTCCCCCTTTTCCTCTTAAAAATGTTTGTTTCTTCTTTGATTTTAGAGTTTTTACATTAATAAATTTAATACGAAGGATTTTACTTTGAAATATTTTATTATAATATAATATCACATTTTATATATAATTACTATATTTGCCTTTTAACTTTTTTTTTCGTATTTATTGTTCGAATTACTTATGTTGAAATATTAATTGTAAAAAAATATACTTCGTAAATACAGACTTTTAATGTTGATTTGATTGATTTTTCGATTTTTTCACTGCAATTCTTTTAAAAATCTTGCTACATTTTATAAAAAAATTTTATGGGTTCTTATTACTGGTTCAGATTTAAATATTTTGTTAAATATTCAATAAAGATGCTAATAAATTTAATTAAAGTTATGCAAAAAAACATATAATACATTGCTCATTCTTAATTAACCTTCACAAAACATTGATCTTTTTATTTTCTGTATATTTATGTTAAATAGTTAAATTTAATAAATATGCGTAATTATATTAAAAAAATGAAGAGCTTAAATGAAGAAATTAGTTAATTCTGTGAGTTTGTAAGCATTAAATTTACACTGCACGTCAGTGTTCAGTACTAGAAAAATAAAACAGATGGCGCTATATGTTAATCTCCTCTCTTGAGTTATAGTGCAAAAATTAGTATTTCAATATTTTTTTTACAATTGCTTTCGTTTTGAATGCTTTTGTTTACTTATTATTGCCTTATTTTTGAGTTTTTCATAAAATTAATTTTATTTTAATTTCTGTTACTCTCGTAATTTTGTGGCTTAAAATTTCTATAAGAATTTTTTGTTTCTCCTTTCATTTATTTTTATGTATTTTAAATTTCTTAAAATAACACAATTTTATAAATAAAGAAGTAACATTCTATTTTTTTTATTTACTTCTATCTTTTTGTACAATTGATGTAATAATAATTTTCTTGTACATAGAGAAGATTGGTGCAAATTTAAAATATTTTACATATTTCATTAAAAATGTTTTAACTTAATTAATTGAAAGATTTTGTTTTCTTAGTTACAGCAACTTTTTGTCTTAAATAAGTAATAAATTTGGATTAATGATTTTTAATTCAGGTATAGTAACTCTCCTGTGTGCCAAATGTATAACTCAAGGCTTAAAAAAATTAAGTTCATCACAAGGGTTACGGGTTAACACTCCAGTAAAACACAAATGGATATAAACATAATAAAACAACAAAAAGGGAAAGATCGATAAAAAACAGAGAAATATTGGAAACAAAAAGAAATTTTCTTTATTGTTCTGATATTAAAATATAAACTGTTTTCTATCAATGCATGGAAATATTGTAGGAAAAACAATGCTGATTGATTTCAATATCAAAATTTATTATTTTTAGGAATGGAATAAAAATTTGAAATATCACATTACATTATAATCATCAAAATAGTAGTATCTGCTTTTTTCAATGATGAAATGTAGAAACTAATCAAACGAATGAAAAATGCTTACATTTTAAAAACGAAAATTCTTTAGAAAAAGTGTAGATAGAAATAATTTGAAAACATTATTATTCGATTTATCACTAGCTCTAAATCTATACTAGGTTTTATGTGCAAAGAATAAGTTCTAGAGATATATTGTTAAAATCTTCTTTAAACATTGTTTTCCCCCAACACATAATGTGAATCCATAACTCCGTTCTTAAATTTCCTATTTTTAATATTAGTTTTAATTTATTTTTAATATCTCCTTTCTGCTGTTAAAGTCTTGATTAACTGTCTTCAAAAATGCTCTCATTTTCTTAAAAAATGGAAATTAGTTTCAAACTAAATTTTCAAATAAAATATATTGTTTTTGAAGTGATAGTTGGTAATATATAATATTGCTTGTAATAAAGATATTCTCAATACTGCATTTATTTTTTCAAAAGAGAATTTGAAAAAATGTGATCATTTTGTGTTACTTTAAATTATAAGAAGTTGGAAATTCCATAATATGTTACGAGAAAAATATGTTTATCAGAACAAAGCAGCTTTCTAAAAGCTAAGTTTGATAAGTTTCATTTAAAGTGCCTTATTTGATTAAATGTGTGGAAAAATAATAGAAAACTCAAATGGAAATTGAATTGCTTTTAAATCTGTACTTTTTTAAATTCTATTTGTACGTTTTGTGAAAACATTAATATCCATTTCGTACATTTGATGAATTTACTAAAGTACATGCTTTTTATTTTGTATAAACTTATCGTAACTTTATATTTTCTATGTTGTAATAAATTTTCTTTCTTTTTTTTCTAGGTAAGTGAATTCCTGTTTTTCTAATTATTTTTTGCTGTTCTTCGAATAAAATGATTAAGGTATGTTTTTTCAATAAGCAGTGTTTTGGAAAGAGAGAGATTCTGGTATCCTTCAAGATAATTATTTTTTAAATATCTTGTTTCGAAGATAAGATATTGAATTATTAATATAAAACGGTGGTAAAATTTGTGTGTGATTCTTCCAATATATTCTAACGCAGCATACAATGTAATTACAATTAACAGTATAGTAAAACCTCTAACAATATATCTGTATCTTTGCACTTTACAAAAATTGCAAGAGAAATTTCATGATAACTTTCCTTGATTGGAAGAGTTAAAAGGAAATATTCAACTTTTTCTCGACTACAGGATAATTACTGCAATATACTACAGCATTTTTCGGAATGTATATTCTTTTCCTGTAAATGTCCTTACATATTTACAAAAAATAAGATAGCTTCTTTACATTACTATCCATAAATTTTAAAATTAAAAGAAAAAATAGTACTTGTTTTATAAGTTTACGCATAAAAAATGTTTTCTGTTTTTGTGTTTTTTAATTTGTTTACTTGAATAATTATAAATAAATTGAAAATGCTTATTATTTTTCGGTGCTAATTAAAATAAAGTGGAAAAATTTTTAAACTCAGTAATTAATTTATTAAATGAAATTTGGAGAATGATCTAAATTTAATTAATTCAGACTATTAAAAATTAGTATTGAAATAATTTTTCGAAATCAGAAAAGCAAAACTTTTTTAAAAATAAATTCTTTTCTCTCTCTCTCATTGAAATAATTTTATTTATGTATATTTTTTATAAATGCAATAGTGAAATTTTATTGATTTTTGAGAAATATGAATTGAAGAATATATTACGTATTATTTAAGAATTTTCTTATGAATGCCTGAAAATAAATTTTAGTTTCTTTTTTTAAGCTATGTATGTAACAGAAGAAAAAAAAAATTGTTATATTTTCTAGGATTATATTCGGTAATGCACTCAATCACTTAAAACATGAAAGACTTGGTCAAAAGCCTTTTCATCTTTACACTAAATATTAGTATAACTATATATATTATAACTTTTATACTGGTATCTCTTTTTATTCCTCTTCAGTTTTCTGTTAAGTTAATGTTTCCTCATCTTTTAACAATTGCCATGGCAGCTAAAATATTTGTTTTTGCACTCCTAAAAATGGGTTTCGGATTCTTTTTGTGTTGTTACTTCGATCTCTGAAATCTTTAATACCATCATTTTGTCCTAATGACAACATAATACACTCTTTGAAAATTATTTCCTACTTGAAACTGATCATTAATACGAGTTCGTATAAAGGGAAAGAAAAAAAATAACCTCAGACCAACTGTGGTAGAAAGTTTATAATTAACGAAATATGACCTATGTGTGTACATTCATTGTTAAAATGGTGTTATTACCGTTTTTATGAGATATAGGCTTTTGGAAATAAATTATGTGCAGCAACAAGGAAAAAACGTTTCCTTCCTGTTAAAAAACGGGTAGTTTTTGGAACTGGAATTTTAGTTTTTATACCTTCACACACGTATACTTGGTATTTTTAATTTATTATTTTCATGACTGATAAATATAAATATTGGTGTTATATGCACTGAAATCGTTTAATCTTCCTTCTTATATTTGTATTGTTCAAAACTATTTAATTGTAACTGTCTTTTTTTTTTTTGAAAATTCAGATTTTTAAATATAATTATATAGTACAGATTAGTTTAGGTGAAATTGTTGACAGGATCTATGAAAGATTATTTTTTAAAGTACTTTACCTTAAAAGGATGGGTTTAAGAATGAAATCTAATTTTTATCAGAAATCTTTGAATTTACCATTTGTATTTCGTTTTTCGTTCATTTTTCAAAATACTAATTCTTAAAATTCTGAAGATGATACTGAGTTCGAGAGTAAGGAAAATAGTTTTAAAAAAAATGGCTAATCAATTCATGTTCAAGAAAATCAAACCGGGTAAAATTCTATTTTTCTTAATGAAATTAACTTTTTTACTAATACATCTATGGTGTTTTCTTTTTCAACGCGTATTGTTTCTCTCTTTCTCTCTCTTTTTAAGCTAAATTTGAAGGGAAAAAAAGAAATTTTGCTTTGATTTTCTTTTCTGAATTCTGTATCAAATGCTTATTTTAGCTGAAGAATTATTGTGAAATATTTTAACTATTTTTCAATAATGCTCATGCACTATCTTTTTATGATATTGTTCTAAATATATGTGATAGTCATACTAAGTTTGTTTTTTAAAAAAAGTTTTGAAGCTATGAGAAATTGCTATTTTTATTTTAATCATTTTACTAAAAATATGTAAAAAAAATCTACTTTCAAAAAGATAAAGTTATAACTAAATATATTTAAACTACGAACATGTTCAATTTTCTCTATTTTCTATATGAACATGATTTGTTCTTTTAAAGTATAGTAATTTTCTTTTTAACTTTTGTTTGTAACAGTGAAAAATAATATAAAATCTTACTGCAAATACTTTTTGTGTGATTCAGTCATAAAAATATTCTTGGAAAATAAGAGTTTTGTATTTGATTTGGGATTTACTCTCAACTTATTTTGTTGGCAAAATGTATTGCATTTTATATCATATTTCTCTAAAAGAATTTATCTAAGCAAGTTAATGTACAAACCAAAGTACTGTATTTTCTGAGAAATCCCTATCCATACCTTCAATATTCGAAGAAACGAATATTAGAACATTTCAATATTGAGGTAATCCAAATGAAATTGCGATATTTTGATGTTTATGTAAGCAAATTTGGAGAGGTAACCATAGCAACCAATGCAAGAGATTAGAAATGTTGGCTGAGTTTTCTTATTTGGGAATGGTTTTGAATGTCATTTTTATCATGCATTAAATTTATTTTGGTTCTCTAAAATACTTATTTCTCATTTTGTCGCTATAAAACATACAAAATT
Source organism: Trichonephila inaurata madagascariensis (assembly GCA_019973955.1). Classification (NCBI taxonomy): domain Eukaryota; kingdom Metazoa; phylum Arthropoda; class Arachnida; order Araneae; family Nephilidae; genus Trichonephila; species Trichonephila inaurata. The sequence continues at coordinate 347,338 of BMAV01018653.1, read as the reverse complement.
ACATTAATTTTTCCATTAATATGTTGTTACCCAGTTTTATCTACTTGAATGTTTTTATAAAAGAAATTAAAACTAATTTTTCTAATACCGCAATAATTTAAATTCATGAATTATGTCGGTTTTATTTAAAAAACGTTTTAAATGTCATCTAATGATCTTTGAAAATATTTGACAACATATATCTATGAATTTGTATCCTTTCAATATTTTCTATGTATTTTGATGAAAAAGTGATTTTTCTTGGATTATTTATTTTCTAGTAGTGTTTATTTTATTTTTTGATGTTAACGTGATGGCTGACTGAAAATTACCATTTAGCAAGTGTTTATAAACCGTTATAATTTAATGAGGACATTTAGTTATTTTGTATATGAATAAATATATACGAATATTCATCTATTTCGATATGATGCTAGCGTATACGAATAGAACTACGTGAATTAGACGCGTATTCGAATTCGCGTTGCGAATTTGTTACCGGGGAAAGCCGGCTGAGTGGCGTAGTAGGTTTGACTCTGGCCTTGTTCGCTCAAATTTGTGGGTTCAACCCCAGCCCAAGTCGGTGGATTTTTATGATGCAAAAAATCGACGCCGTCCATGTATGAGAGTATGTTAAAGATCCCTAGAGTGCATGTTTAACTTGGGTGATCTCTGCAAAATTAGATTCCTGATACAGTTTCGCATGAAAGAGGGCGTCAAAATTACATTAGGGCAATTGATATCCACCTACATGGTGCCACACTAAAAAGTGATACAAGCTCTCGGGGAATATACTTTGTCTGCAGTGGTAATTATACCAATTCGCAGCCCCATTTGAAAGAATTATGACCATATTTTGTTTAATGTGTTGTAAAATAGGCCTTAAAGTGAAATGGCTGTTAATATGTATGAATAATGCACGGTTTCAAAATTTTCTTGTTAAAAATGTTTAGTTAATTAGTATATGCCTTTTTTTGGAAATGTTTTTTTTATTCATTCCAAACTTTTATTTTAAATAAATAGGATCTATATACCGAATTAAAATATCTCTAATCCTATTTCTCTGTCATGTATCTAAAGTCTATACCCAGATTGTGTATCTCACTTATTTATAAAGTTGTAATCAATTGCTTGATACATTAGATTAATTTGAATTTTTCGCTTTCGTAATAATGAGTTACTATCTTTAATATTAAATTAATACTAAATTTTATAAGATGCCAAATGAAATCGGTTAGTCTGTTTCATTTTTAAAAATTTGTGAATTTCTTTTAAATATAAAACCTTGCGTTCCGAATAAAAAATTGTGCTTATTTTTAAACTCTATACATAAATCAGTTATTTCATGTATCGAAGCCTACTCATTTCAACAAATTTTTTATGTTTGTATTAAAAATTAGTATAAATATATTGGTATTCAATTTTTAATTAACGATTGGGATTTGTTCAAACTTTACTAAATGGTATCTTTTAATTATAAAATCCAGGGGTTTTCTGAATAAAATTTTTAAAAAAGATTTCATATTGTATTCAAGTGAAAAAGTGAATTATTAATTTATTCTCTCATTATTTGAGTTTCTTTTCACTTCAAAATTTGAGGGATAAATTTATTGGTTTTCCTCTATCAAAAACATTTTACAGTTTTTAATGAATTCATTTCCCATTGAAATAAATCTTTTTCGTGAATCATCAATAGTAACTAATAAAATTAAATTTTTGATGCTAAAAATCAATGAAAATATTGGAACGAACAAGATTCTTTTTGTCCTGGATTCATCTCGTAATAAATTAATTTTATGTATGAAAAGCAGAATTATGCTTTGTACTTTTTTCCCAGTAAATATCGATTTTGTACTTTCAGAATTCTCTAAAACTGTAATAATACATGTTGTTTAATAAAGAATTAGAATTAAACTATTTGAAAATGTCAAAAATCTCGGCCTTTTTAAGCTACCCGACTACGTTCGAAGACGACGTTTCGTATGTGGATTATACGCAATAAGAAAATTTCAATATAGATGTTTAAGTTGTTTATTTCTGTTACGATTTAGATTTTGTGAATGAATACCTTTTACATCTTTTTACACGAATTAAAAGAACAACAGCTGGCTTTATCATTTTTCTAAGAGAAACATCTAAGGATAATTAAAAAATGATCTGATAGCTTAAAGGTCAGTTTTCCATTCAAACGGTAAATGCATCTGATTAATTTATGTAGATACGAGATTAAACGTCCTACAATAGTAATCGAGTAAATGGTAAAATTAATTCAGTGATAAATTTAATAATGCTACCAATTATAAAATTAATAATGCTTGTCCATAAAGGTGACTGACTACGTTTGGAATCATGATTTTAAAAAAGCATATATATATATATATATATATATATATATATTAGTTTCTCTTGGATTAGAATATTATTAAGAATATTATTACAATAAAAAAAAAATTAGGTGCTGGTTTTTGGGAAAAAATAAAGAAAAAATGTAATATTTTCAAAACATTCTTGAATCAAAATTGCCTCTAAAATTATAATATTTGCATAAAACTTACAGGGTATGAGCTGGGATTTTTGAAATATATAATTTAGAAGTGAATTTAATAAGGTATCCGACTACTTGCGACAACATTTTTTTTTAAAAAAAATGGAGATATGGAGATTTTTTTGTAGTTTTTACATTTATTTATTACATTTTAAGAAAAAAAAGGCTAAAATTAAGAAGAGAAAAATAAATTATTACTACTAAAATGGGGAAAAAATGGGTAAAAATTGGCAAAAAATTACATAAATGAGGCTTGCTCTGTACAAATAGTAAAAGAACAAATTCTCAATTTTCCAATTTCGATGTATTACTTTGCTATTCCTTTTTGAAATGACCTTCAAGATAAGAGATATTTTAATTTTTACAAAAACTGGAGCACTTTATCTTAGTTGTTATATGAAATTGCTTTAAAAAAAACAGTGATTATATTCACATAAAGAACTGTAAATTTTGTAATAAAACAGTGATTGATAAATCTGAAGATTAAAACATTTCTACTGTTATACAGAACATACACAAAAAATTTCAGCGAATTATTTTAAAAAGTTTTTGAGCAATCGCTGTCCCTGTTTGAGCTTTTCGAAAAAAAATTTCGAATAAAACGCATTTTAAAGTTTGACATGTTGAGTAAAGTTATGTGGCAGCAGCTTTTACTAAAACACTTGTAAGTTTTGTTCTAGTGAATGGAAAATAAAACACTTGGTATTTTTATAAATCTAATAAGATGGCCTTTTTATGATTTTATTTTATACCTATAAAATAAAATCATAAAAAAAATTGTCAATTTTTTAAAAGAATCATGATTTTAGGGTAGTTTAATGTCTTAATATTTCAATATGTATCAAAGTAAAAAAATTTTTAACAAAAAATATCCGTCATTATTTTAATTGATAACTGTGAAAATGGGAATTTTCTAAAAATTTTGGTTAAGGATTTGTAGTAATGTCTTACCCATATATAAGCAATATATATATATATATATATTTTAATCATTTTTCGTAAAAGTAGAATATTTTGAACATATGTCATTCTACCTTCACACTTCGCAAAAAAAAATTCAATTTAAAATTTTTTTATTACAACATTATTTTTAAAACAATTTTATATGTATATTCCAATGCAAGTGACACTAAACATCAAAAAAATTATTCATTTATATGCTTTGTCAAAATCACTGTTTCGAACGCAGTCAGTAACTTTAAGTTACAAATGCTCCTCTCTCCCACAAACAGATGAAATGAAGGGAAAAAAACAGAAAACACAAATAAATTGAAAAAGTGAGAGAGAGAGAGAAAAGGAATCCTTCGCAAGCTGTCACTTTCATCACGACTGAAAGTAGCAATCTTTGTGTCGAAAAGAAAAACAGGAACCAAGGTGAATCAAGCAGATAGAATTGTTAACAAGGATTGTCATAGACCCCTCACGTTCTTCCATCGATCGCAATCCTAACTGATAGAAGAGAGCGGTAACTGGCATTGCCATGAATATTCTAAGAAGTGCGTCTTGTTTATTCATGAAGCAGCGTCGCCCCCGGGGTGGCGAAGATTTTATAAGGGACAAGTCTGGAATTGGAAAAATTTCAATATCGGAATGATGATGGAAATTATCTCTGAAAAAGAGATTGTATATTCTGATCACTTACGCTTTTCTCGCGCGTACGAGTGTTCCTTTTAGAATTTTTTTTACTGCGGAGTTCCCCTCCCCCTTAGAATTTTTAAGAAACTTTGAAAAATATTGTTCATTGAAAGTGCTTATCTTTTTTTAAAAAGATATTTTAGTTTTGTGTTGTAAGAATGGTGTGGGTTTATTTTTAAATTTATTCATGCTTCATATTTAGAATATGTGCTTTGTGATTTATATTACTTTTAAGGAGGGATTAAATTGCTGCGATGCAAAAAACTTGCATTTTAGTCTTTTGTGAAAACTTTTCTGCCCTTTCATTGAATAAAAAGAGGAAAATTTTTCGGTTTTTATAGTAAAATTTTTTTTAACTCCTATTCTAACCCATACCTATGGCAAAGAAGATTGTGGTTAAATTGCGTCAACCAGCTCATTTTTCTATATAGGACTTCTACTCAATATAAGGATAACAATTCGCCAAGTTGGCGATAAATAAAAGTGTGGTCTAAAATAAGATCTGACCAAATTTTTTACAAGTCCTACAATATTGACAGATTATTCCCTTGTTTCGTAAAATTCTTGTTTTTAGCATTTTAGTGATGTGAACTGTTAAAACCCGCACGTTGCGTAAATATCAATTTGTATGTTGGATAAAGTTTTTAAAGTCATACTTTTATTTGTTTAAATATTTTTAAAATTATAATGTGTAAATTTAACAATCCATTGTTATCATTAGATAAAAAAAATGTTTAGTCTATATATATATAAATATAATAGTGTGCCTGTCTGTACTCGAATAGATTCAAAAACCATACATCCAATCGCCGAGAAAATTTGGGAAATTATTAGGTATATCCCCGGGAACGTTTTTGAAAAATTTTTTTTTTAATCAGAGTTGGGGTTCTAGGTGCTCCCGAACAAATATCCCAAAAATATCAAAATATTAAGCACTACTAAGATAAAGTTCACCATCAATTATCAAATATCATTCATTTCATGATGATATTTAATTCTCGCGATATAATTCTTGATCAGATCGTCATGATATTTCTGCACGTGTATTTAAACAAAAATTAAAATCTTTAATAGATTTAAAATATTTTAAATACATAAATTGTGTTTCCTTTAAGGTATGTGACTAGCTTCGGAGCACTTTTTTTGAAATATGTAAATTTTCAACTACATAAACACTTTTTTATTTGAAGGAATTCAAGTACAATTTCCGAATAATTAAAAATAATTTTAAATATATTGGGAATTTTGAGTGAAATTTTAGTGAAAAATTGCAGTTACGGTAAGGTCTGTAACTTATAAATATGAAAAAATGTTCTTCTCAGTTACTCAAAATGAAATTATAAGTAAAAAATTAGAGGTTGAAAAAAAAGTGCAAAAATTCGAAGTACCCTAAGTAACAAAAGATCCAAGAGTCATATCCCGTACATCTGTCAGTAACATGTCCTTGTTTCAATGTCGAATTAACAAAAATTATGCCTTAAGGGTTGTTTGACATCTAATGCAATTGCTGGGAGCGTCCTTTTCATTTCCCAACTGACGGCACAATTTCCTGTGCATCCTTGAACATGCGCCATTTCATTTCAAAGCCATAAAAGTGCTGTTAAACGGCCCTCCTATTATGTTCCAGAGGGAAAAAGTGCCGTGCTTATGTGTGCTTTTATCGATGTATAGAAAGATGGGTGTAGTTTTAATGCAAAGAGTATTAGTTTTATTTTATTTAGGAAATATATTTTCAATAAGCAAAAATTCTTGCTTTATAGGAACGAGGAGCCTCATGGAGAATGGGAAAAAATGTAGAAAAGTTTTTTTCTATTTTTAAAATAATCAGCTCTGAAATGATTCTGTTTATTTACTTTCGTAATCAAAAATGTAAACAAAAGTTTTCGCTTTCGGCTTATTTATATTTTATATATTTCAATTTTTCAAGCGTTTTATTTTTTAAATATTAACATTTTTCTCGTATTTACAGCATTTAAAAAAATTACTTTTTTGAGAAATATATAATAAATAATATGGGGATTGTGTTTGTTTGGTTTTTTTTTAGTAAAAATTAATATTAACTATGGTTTTCGTTTTATAAATATTCATACTTTATAAGATTATCAGTATACCAATGAACAAATATCACAAAGAATTAACCATTCGAGACAGTGCTTGAACTATATTTTTATATTTTTTTGTGCAAAAATATTTGTATTTGTCATAAAAACTACTTGCTCCATACATGTCAAAATACCAAATACTTCTATACAATGTATATATGTGATTTTAAAAAAAAAAATGGTTATTAAAAACTCGCGTTTTTAAACGCTTTAAGTGCTTCAAAAATCTTTTATGTTTGAATCGAATCAGAAGAAATCTTGTTTTATTACCAGAAAAAATATCTGACATTTCTTGGAGCCATAAATTCCGAAAAATGGATGGACGAAGTGACGCAATTCATCGTCTTTAGAGAGAAAACGAGATTTTTCTGGCTTACAGTAAACAATTTTCCGTGAAGCACCGCAGTGTTTGAACTGCAAAGAAAAGTTGTCTGCCAAGAAAAAAAAATGATTCGAATCGTTCGAAGAATGAAAAAGAAGCATTGGATGAAATGTGTCAAACTCATTTGCTTTCAGCACACATTAAGGAGAAAAAATCGATTTCTGTCGTACTTGTAGAGAAGAGACGTGATGGTTTTTTGTGTCATGAAACATATTTTAAAACTGTGACAAGAGAAACATGGTATAAAGTCTTGCCTTTTGACTTTTTTTACAGTAAACATATTATTTTTAAGTATTTTAGCCAAATATGGAAGCCTTTTTATATCACATACTTTTATTTTAAAGAAAATATTGCAGTACTTGACATTTACTGTGATAAAAGAGGCCATGTTTAAAGTAAGATCTTTAATTTTTCTGCTTAAAGAAATCGGTTACGTAAAAATCAGTCTTTTTTTTTCCTTTGGATAAGGAGGCATTTTATGTAAGTTTAAAAATATTAGATTAATGGGTACTTATGTATTATATCGTCGATCAATTTCGTCAAACTAAACGACGTCGCCATAGGCCGTGATATAGCCAATAGTGGAAAACGTTTCGAAACACTTATTATTTCTGTGACACCATCTGGTGACATTTTTTGAATTGGCGATAACTTTTCGTTTGGCAATATTGGTCGACGGTATAATACATAAGTATTGATTAATATATATTTTTATTGTTATACATTATGAGATTACATAAAAATGTCGAAATACGTCATCAAAAACTTTATATGGAACTGTTCTACGTAATAAAAATGAATGCTTGTTTTTAACATATATAAACTATTATTATAACCACATAGTGTGCATATGTCGTAACTCCTGGCGAGTGGTAGTTATTTCTTGTTAAGACATTATTCCGAGAGTTTGTATAGTATGTTGGGTTGATGAGGCATCATCTTGTTATTCCACTTTATTTCACATTTATTCACAAAAACAGGGAAATTGACGACACAACACAGAACAAAGAAAACGAAGACACTACGCGCTGCAGCCGGCTATATCATGAAGGACAAAAAACAGAAAATGTGAAATTTCGAGAAATCTCGGTATTTACAGGAAGATCAAATCACATGATCTGGGTGGATGGTTGTAATTCAGAAGTTTCCCGTTAGGCGGGTAGCTAGTTTATTATTTGCGCGTTAATCCCGAAGAACTGACCAAAGAATTAAAAGTTATTTAAAAGGATACTAGAGGGAGTTATTACATATATATGCTTCGTTTGTCTTGCACTGGAAGTTTCGTAATGTTAATCTTCTTTAAAATATCTTCTTTTTTTGAATGTAAAGTTAATAGTATAATTTCGTTAAGAAACATTCGGCGTGTTTAAAGAATGTTTGAGAAACAGATGCACTGTTTCTATGGTGCTTTTTTAACTGTATTTGAATCTGTTTTGTCAACTATGTTTCTAAGGAATGATGTATCAGACGGGAAAGAGTGAAGAGGGATGGAAAGAAAGACTGAGAGTAGAAATGTGAAGTTGTGTGTGGAATGATATGGCTTAGTTGAAGTAATTGTAAAATAAAAGTTATTTGTTGAAAAGTATTGAAGTGGACTTTTAAATATATATATAGTATATATATAAACAATATTTTGAAATAATATTTCATTAAAATTTGATTAAGTGATAAAGAAAATCATGAAAATAATATTTCTTCGAACTTAATGTTTACCATAAATTCCATTTTTATATTCCTTTATTATATTTTTCTCTGATCAGTAATGACCATAAAATATATATAAGGCTATTTTAATATGGATTACCTTTATGTTAAGAAGATCAAGAATTAACTTCTTATGTTAGCATTTTATTGGAAAAAATACATTCAAAATATCTGTCAGCAAAATTCTGAAAAGATATGTTTATAATTATTACAGAAAAATTATGTAAGGATCTTAATTTTCGTATTATTTTTAATAGAAGTTTTAGTATATATTTATAATTAAAATAAATATTCATTTTTTTTTACCTGTGTTGGAACTTAAGTAAATTTAGGGAAAAAAATTAAGTTATATATATATATAGAACTAGATAGATTTTTTTCCCTCGTAAATTTTCCTAACTTTTTTCAATTCCAAAAACATTCTATCGCATTTAGTTTTAGTTAGTTCGACATTTTTACTCTTCTCTTTTAAAATTTTATTTTATTCTTGTTAATTAAATTTTTTTTCTGTTGTTTTAAACATGGATAAAAGAAAAAGTAGCATTGGAGCTATTTCTTCTTTTAGGTTGTTTGGTAAACTATAACAGTATCGAACGACTTGAAAGTATCGTGAATACAGTTAATAAAGAATGTAATTGGACACGAGCTTTAGAGCTTACTTGTTTTTCTTCAAAAAACCGAGGCGAAAAAAGTGAAATATTCTGGTAAATGCTTTTTTCAAAAAAAGGATACTGATCTTGATTGTTTGGGGAATTCTTTCGTTTCCAGATAAATAAGTAAAGAATTCATTGCAAAAAATATCCACCAAAGAAGAAAAGAAAAAGGTTATTTATAGGAAATCGAAATCGGGGGTTGTCGAAGAATCGATTTTTCTGAGAATCTTTAAATATATGATTTATACTGTTTTTGTTCTCCACGGCAAAAAATTTACTTTACAAAGTTGGAAAAATCATGAGAAAAACTATGTTTTCTTTAGAACATATTCTAAAAATTGCAGGATTTAAAACTGTTTAATGTAAAATGAGCTTTTGAATATGAAATCATATCTGTATAAGTTTCATCATGTGTGTTATATTTGTTAAAACTTAAGTTTAGTTTGAGTAAATGCAAAGTTGAAAGGTAATTATTAATCAATTAAGTAAAATCTTGAAAGTCGGATTTTTTTTTTTTTTGAATTATTCTGGTTTTTATATTACCGTAAAATCCGGCGTATAACGCGCAACCTAATATGCTTTTCCTCAACGCTCTCATGTTTTCAAGTCATTTATTTAGGAAGGTATTTTTCCAAACTTAAAAAAAAATGGTTATTTCTAAAAGTATAGCCCTTTAAATTCACAAGGAATGCCATTTCTTTTAAATAAACAGTATTTCTATATATGTATAAATCTAACTTTTTTATTCTCTTTTTTTAATTCAAAAGCTCTCATTTTTATAACTGGCGTATAACACACACCCGTACATTTCGATCTTATTTTTTGTGTTAAAAGTGCGCGTTATACGCCGGATTTTATGGTATATAAATTTACTAGAATTCAATGGAAGTGTATCCAACTTTCTCATTTATAATGCATCTATAGTTTTTGCACTTGTATTTCTTTCACATTTTTTTTTGACCATGGTAGTATATTTATTATGGTCGTGAACTCGTGGCCTGTATGTCATGAGTTCGAGCCTTGTGCCACTGAAGACTCGACATATAGAGGGAATGGTGCACGCTCAAAATGTCGAGGCTTCATGTATTCCCATGGATGAGGTGTGGAAGTTCGGAGGGAGGGTATCAGCTCAGGTGTCATCCTCTTCACTTAACCGAGGTTCAAAACTACTACGAGCTCCTTCGCCATAAGATTTGTGGCCGCGGTAGCCGAATGGTCTAGGTATTGGATCGTGGCTGGCTTTGTCACGAGTTCGAGCCCAGTACCACTAAAGACCCGCCGTGTAGGGGCGCGATGCACGTTAAATCTGTCAAGAGCTCAAACGTCCTCCCGTTGGAGTGGTGTGGTAGTTAGAGAGGGGTGCCAGCTCAGGTGTCGTCCACGTCACTTGACCATGGTTCAAATTACGTGGTCAGTCGCCAAAAGCCCTCGTGTAGCTGAACAGTGTGACGTTAATATTCACTCACTCTGCAATAGATTTCGTGTTTGCTTTATAAGTGCGACATTAATATACACTCACTCACTTCGGGTTTCTTATATTTGTAACATAATTTGTTTCATAAGATTTTGTTAGAAAGCTGTATGTGAAACAAGTACGAAAATTTAACATTTTTAATATACATTTGATACACAAATCATTGGTAAATATTTAATGACATGAAGTTTCCCCATCTAATCACTGATAAATATCTGCAATGCCTTCTACAAATATATGCCTCCGGATTACTTTCTTTACGTACCTGCAATAGGGACATTTTCACCTAATCGGCCTCTTTTTCCTCCACTTACTAGCGCAGATCCTACGTAAAACCAATAAATATGTCCAGTCCTTCTGTGATAAATCTGGATATCCGGTACGATTACTGTTACCCTCTGGGTTATGGATGAAATGCAGAGGAAATGGTTGTCCACCTCTAGAGGTATGAGACTTCGTATACTTTTTTTTTATCTGTAGTCCCACATAAAATGACTTTTTATGTCCGTTCATAAAGGTTTATATGCGAAAAGTTTCTTTCCGTTCATCGCATTAAAGAAACAAATGTTTTTCGAAGTATATTTTTTTATATAAATAAAGGGTGCAGAAGTTCAAATATATGCGTGCCTGAAAAAATTGTGTTCGGAATATACAATACATAGGCCTAATTGAAATTCTTTCTGTATCGTTAACTAGTAATTGGGTATTCATATCACCTACAAAAATTGAACTATTTTGGGGCTATTATGGAAAGAAAACTTGATTGTATGGTTGAAATTCTAGTAATTTATGGTTACATTTAATTTATGCTAATGGTGACCTTTTAATAGACTCATGTTTCTTTGAATAAATATAAACGATAGAAATACATCAGGAATAAAAATATTCGAATATGTGTGCAAAAAGATATATCAGTCTCAAATATAACAATAAATGTATGCTTAATAAACTTAAGGATATTATGTATGTGAATCTGTACATCTGTATTATGCAAGTATAGAACGAAATCAATTCCAAAGTCATTCTTAAAAATATTACATTAAAATTATTTGGCTCTCTTTTGTTTCAAATTATACCTTTAAAAGAATTAAGATTAAAAGATGTCAGGAAAAAAATTGTTTAACTTTGCCCCTGTTGACTGCCGTTTGGAGGGGGCCGATGCTCGTTTAACCTGTCATGGCTCAATGTCCTCCCTTTGAGGTGGTGTGGTAGTTAGGAGAGAGAGATGCCAGCTCCAGTGTCGTCCTCGCTACGTGAAAGAGGTTCGAAGTTATGAGGTTCGTCGCCAATAGCCCTGTGTTGTTTCAGATTGTGACGTTAACAAATTCTCACTCACTCAATCACTTACCCCTGTTGAGTCGGCCTTTTTGATTTGATAAATTTAAAAGCACATTAATCGATTGATTAAGAAATGTTATTTTTTAAATTTGTGCTTTATTTCAATTGATTTAAAAGTTTTTCTAGAGCCAGAGGCGTAATGTTGAGTAAAAAAAATTAAAATAGATTGGGTTCTTTGAGGTAGGATTTGAAAAATTCTTTGTCTAATTTTCTTTAAAAACCATCATCTGAAATAAATCAGGGTTTGTAATAAACTGATTAAAGTCCCTTTATATTGCTTAAAAAATCATTGTACTATGAACCAATTATCCCTTACCACATGTTAAACGAAATCGTATCAAAACAAAAGACTATCAATTAGGATGGATATCTATCCTTGAATTTACAGCAATCAATCGTTTAATTAATATCTATTTTCTCAAGTACCAGATGCAGTGCAGTGCTCCTGAGGATATGTCTTGATCGCACCCCGATAGCCAGGGGCGATTCCTGGGGGTGAAAGAGAGGGAAGAAGCGCTTGGGGAGTATCGCTGGCCCCCGAGCAATTGCGGAGGGTTTCACCTTCGATGATCGATGGGGCATCCCACGTGATACTCTTCGAACCTTCGCAATCGATGAAACCCTCTAATCTTTCAGACATCCCCTTTGCCATTGCCTGGTGTGGTGTTGACTTTCGGACTCATCTAGTGTTGATATTAATCTGAAAGTGTTGACGATTTATATTACCTTGAATGAAGGGTGGACAAAATATGATAATTCTGACTTGTTTCTTAATTTTTTTTTTATATATATATTTTACAACCATAAAATGGAATAGGATAAGTAAATTGCATCAATAAGGATTCTTAATTTTCGAAATAATACTTATCATTAACAGTCATCTGATATAAAAACTAGGTGAATGAAGTACAGATTGAATTGGTTTAAGCTAATTTTTTTCTTGTTTTTATCGCATTGCTGTGTATGACTCTTTCGCTGAAATGTAGAATCGTGAGAAGAGGATAAAAGAAATTAATGTTTTAAGAATAGAATATTGGTACTATTATGAATAGTGTGATAATTTAATGTTTCCAACGTAATTAAGAAACCCCATGGGTTGATTAAAACATTTAGAAGACCTGAAAAACTAATGTAATTATTACCAGAAATTATTAAGTACCGTAGTTATTAAAAGAAGGGTCTAAATTTTTTATACTGGATTGTTCATAACTCCCTCTGGGGTTTTTAAAGCGTTATAGTTAAAAAAAAACCTAGAAGAATACAGCAAAAAAAAAAAATTGAAAGAATACACAGAAATCAAGTTTTATTTACATACTTTACAGGTGTTCTATGTGTGAAGAGTCTTGGTTACACGACATACATCAATGTGATAGTCCAGTTCTTGCCACACTATTCAACATGGTAATCAACGTAATTGACAGCACATATTTTCTTTTCCGTGTTATCCAAAAACTTGGTTTTACAAAAAATTACCGTAAAATCCGGTGTAAAGCACATACCTTTAAGCCTGCATTTTTAATTTTAAGGTATATTCGCCGTATAACGCGCACCCCCTTTTTTATGTAGGAAACAGCAATGTTCGTTATCAATGCTATTATGTTTTAGTTCTTTATTCGAGGTATTACCCCAAGATTTTAAAGAAATAGTATATTTCTAGAAAAACAACCCTTTAAGTTCATAAATATTAATTAATTAAAAATTAATAATATAATAAATAAATAAATTAATAATATAATAAATTAAGTTCATATTTTTTAAATAAACAATATTCCAATCTTTGTAGAAGTCTTACGTTTTTTATTTTTGAAGCTCTTATTTTTATACCCGGGGTATAACGTGCACCCGTAAATTTCGACCTTATTTTTTGTGTTAGTGCGCGTTATACACCGGATTTAACGGTAAATTTTCGTACCTGCTTTGTCGTGTCGTGTATCAGAACTGCATGATAGGATAACACAGTCTGTGTCATTAACGTTGATAATACCGATGTCGAGTAGAGTGTGGCAGGAACTAGACTATCGTTTTGATGTTTGTCGTGTAACCAAGGTTTTTCACATGGAACACCTGTAAAAATGTAAATAAAACTTGAATTGTTTCTGTATTCTTTCAAATGTTCGTTTTTGCTGAATTCTTCTTAGTCTTTTTACTATAGCGCTTGGGAAATCCCTGAGGGAAATAGGAGTAACCCTGTATTACTGTTTAAAAATTAAAATAGTACTTTTTGCAACTCAAAAGAAGACTATTATAAATCCTTTCCTCACTTAATGTTAAACCTAGATTATGGTACTTCCTTGATACTTTTACAAAGTAATATTGCATTACTTATAGAATAAATCTATTTTTCAGTAACGCCCACTTGTAAATCTTTTCATTTAACCCTCGGCATTAGCAAATCTTTCTCTCCTACAAGTTTACATCAAGTTCCTTTCAACATTAAACAAAATCTGTTTAAAACTTCGACTACTCAGAAATCCATAAAAGACAAACAAAGCTTCCTGACTCATTCCCATCGAGTAATACGTTCCTATGTTATACGCATTTACCCCCAACAAACACCCCATCCGATATTCCCTCTTCGATTTTCTATTAAAGCCCTCCTGCTTCCAAACAACACATCCTCCAGATCTTGGTAGCTTTGACGCAGATCCCACTCCGCGGCGTTCCCACTTTATCACTCTTTACGAGACACGCATTTAGTTCCGATATACATTCCTCATAATATTCCTGTCGTGTTCCCGGAATTAAATATCGAATGGCGGGTCTCCCCACACACAAATTCAATTGAGTCGGGGCTGTCGCCGAAATGGATGACCCCAGGATGTTGGCATTGACAGAGCATGAATACTTGCTGCCAGGTTGCCTTTGACCCATGTTTACCCAGCCGGGAACGAGGTTTGGAGAGATTTTCAAAGAACTGGAAGATACTCAGTGCATGTGTGTGAGAAATGGTTTGATGTTTAATGAATGTGCGGAATGAATTTGTTTCCCAATCAATGTAGGAGATGTTACTAGTGTAGATTAGTAAACTGGTTAATTTATTAAAGCAAACTATAGTCTAGGTTAATAGTTTGAGCAAATTTGTTATACAGTTCTGGGAGATAGGAGTATTTTGTTGCAGTTCTAATATCTCTAACTTGGAAAGGTTTCATTCACGTGTACTTTTACTGTAGGTATCAGTGAAAACCAATAAATATTATTTTCGACTTGCTAGGCAAATGTAATGTTTAAAACGTTCTTGTAGTAAAAATGAAGAATATGTGAAAGATGAGAATTATTTTGATAGGGAAGAAAACCATTTAATTACTTATTGGTTTTTTATTAAAACATAAAAAAAGCATAAGTAATTCTAATACCATAAATGACTTTTGAATTAAAGTCACATTAAAGCTGCCTATTAGGCCAGGGGAGAGAGTGCTATTGTTTTTACTCGCATTGTGGAAGCGCCTTTTCAAAAATATTGCTTTCTTTGATTAACTTTGCATCTCCTAAAAGGTATAAATTGTACCATAAAAATCAATAAGTTCAAGTTGAATAAGTTAGTGGCTGTGTTTTATGCAATTTGTTTATTGTCCTAATTTCATATCATCTGTAGCTAAAAGCGCATGTAATTTTCGAATAAGTCCGACTCTCTTGGTGGGCCTGTATTTGCCCACTCCTGTATTAGGCCATTGCAATGGACCTCATAATTAGGAATTACAATCAAATGAAGAGGACGAAGCATTAAATGACACATCACTCTAAACTGCATCACAATGTCACGTGAGGACATTGAAGCCTAATTGAATTTAAGGCTGCATTATTCCATAAATTTATATGTGAAATTAGACCTCGAACTCGCAACCCAGTAGCCTTACTTTATCAACTGAACTACCATATTTATTATTAATACTAATATGAAATGTGTTAAATTAAAATTAGTAAATTAGGGACTTCATTAAAAAAAAGAATGTTTCTTTTTCTGTGTTTTAAAATCACATTTATTTGTGGATGAGCTATATTATATATGGGTGAACTAGAGATGGCGACACGAGATTAATTAATTGAAAAATCTATTTTTAAATCGATATGTAGCACTGAATCGATTCAGGGAATTGATATTTCATCCTAGAAAATCGACATTCGATTTTTTTCTGTTTTGGTGAAAACCATAAAATTGGTAAAAACGATAAAAAAACGAAGAATTTAAACACTATTTATTGCAGGCAGTTGTGCACCTGAAGTATGATGTATACTTTACAGGCAAGAACAAAAAAAAAAAACAATGTTTATCATCACGTTCACTCAATAGCCATGATCTATATGAGTATCGTGGGATCATCTGGTCCTTGTGAGCGCTTTTTTTTTTATTGCCGGCAACATCACAAGTGACAAGCGGAACCGCTTGGATCCCAGTAGACTTGACAGACTGTTGTTTTTAAAAAAGTTTAGATACTAAGCATTGGGAACTATAAGCTATATATAATCTTTTTTCTAAACTTTTTAATGTAACAAATACATTTAGAAAATAAATGTCTTCTTTTATACCTGATACTTTGATATATTGTAATAAAAATAATTGTATATCGAATTTCCTGAACTAAAAAATCTCCTGAATTTACTGATAAGAGTTCGTTTATTATGGTATTTTTCTTGTTTTTCATAAAAGGGATTTATATTTACATTTTAAACACAGACTTGAAAAAAAAAATAGATTTTTTAGAAATCGATCTTTCAGACCTCGATTTTTTTTGTGAATCGATTCATCAGGTTACGATTCGAATCGATTTAAAAACCGATCTTTTTCGGAAAGAATCGCCATCCCTAGGGTGAACTGTAAGAGGATATACAAATTAATTTATTCCAAAATTTTATAAGTTATTTCTGAAGACTAAGAATTTTTCAATCTTACTTTTGCACAGATGTGTTTTGAGTTTATGAATGTTATAGTCCCATTCCCTTGCATGGCATAAATAATGTCCCACATGCTGTCAACCATCAATTAATCATCACAACTTCTGTGAAAACGCGTGATTTCTGATCGTTGAGAAACATTTAAAAAACAGAAAAAGTGAGAGAATTATGGTTTTGGAAGCAATTTTGTACAATATCAAATGCACATTCCTGAAGATTGGGCGTAATATTTTAGAGGAATAGTAGCATTTAAGAAAAGGATTCTCGTACATGTTAGCTGCATTAGAATTATTAAACTTGCAAAACAGTATCTTTTATAAATTGTATTTATTTATTATTGCTGATAAACAAAATTTAAATGCATTAGTTGCCTAATTAACCGAAGAAGGTTTTATTTTTTTATGTATCTAATACAGTAAAAATCTAATATTTAATCGAATATATAATATTTTATATATTGGGAAGAACTTATTCGTTTCATGTTGGTAAACTTTAAATATTTAAATCATTTATTATAGAAAAAGGTTTTGAGAGTATTATTCAATACTGCTATTTCAACAGCCTGTTTAAAATATGTCTAAAAAAATGAATTATATTTGATCTTTAAGGAACAGTTGTATGCACAATGCACAAAAATGCATCTAGAATATTGTTTATTTTGCAGACCATTTTTCATTTGGGTGGTGCAACTTCAGTTGGTGGTTTTGTAATTATAAAACTTTGGAGAACACTCGTAATAATTCAAAAAGGATTTTTTGTGACATTCACGTTTTACAAAATTATACTGAAAAGGGATCATGAATTTTAAGAATAGAAATAAATAGGTCTCGTGCAAAGTAAGAAAACTTTTCCTGAGTAAAAAGAAATTCATTTGGGGTAATTTAAAGTAGCAAAAACGTGAATCAAATTATGAAAACTCTTTTCTCCAAAATAATGAAAATTTAGTACTATGTTGCGCTTTTTAGCTTAAGGACTTCCTTTTCCTTTTTATTTTAAAGAAAATAAGATTATTATTTCGTTAATATTCCGCACGATGAAGGTTAAACTAAATCACGAGTTTTATAAATATAAACCGGAATGTGGAAAATATATTAAGATATCTTAGACACATACAGAATGAGAAGACGGTATTATAAATACTAGCATCAAATTCAGAATTAAACCATCTTTAATTTAAATTTATACAATTTTTAAAAAATTAAATCGTGTGTGATAAAATATTAAAAAACGAAACATGCTTATGTTGTTTTCATACTGGGATACATATGAAAGATAGATGAACAGAAACATACAATACAATCATGAAGAATAAAGACTTTTATTACAAACGATGATCTCAGCATAGAACAGAAGGGGTGCGCTGCTTTCCATTCAAGACGGGAATCCATTTCAGGCGAAAGTCCGACTTCTTTTTCCGAAGATACATCCATGCCTTATTCGGGATTCGAACCCGATCCCACTCGATTACAAGCCGAGTGTCATAACCACCATACTAGGTGGGAGTGGAACATGCTTATGTATAAATTTTAATTACATTTATATCTCTACTTCCAATTAGTTATTATTTTTTTTATCTTTTAATGTTTTTCTCTTTTTAATGTTAACTGTATTAGTTCCTTTAGCACAATATTTCCCAACTGAGGTCCATAGAAGCTTAGAGTAGGTTCACAAGAATAAATTGCATTTGGGGGGGGGCTTGCATAGTATAAATTATAGAGTTCATGATAAAATTATTCAAAACATTGAAAATTGTTTTATTTTATTGAAAATAAAACAATTTATTTTCAATAAAATAAATTCACAAAATAGTATATAAGGTTCTTCTCAAAACTGAGGTGCTTTTTTTTAAACTTTTTGATTAGTCCTGAGTCTCTGGGAAGAATTGCCCATTTTAAATACACATACGCACTACAATGCAAAGAAAACTGACGGCCCCCCCCCCCCCTTTTGGATTGCAAAACTACCATAACATGACGTAGCGTGGACACTATTGATGCGTAAAGTGCAGTTAAAATTATCATGAGTGGAATTTCTTTATTATTAAATCATCTGGATAATCATATATATATAAATATATGTAACGTTGGCCGATGTTGGTTTAATTTTGCTGGTTGTTTCTGAATAAGCGGAAAACTTCTGATTACATTTTACTCTTCTTTATTTTCACATGAAACAATAAAGGCGTTACGATTTCACAATAAACAGATACGCACATACACACAAAGGATAAAAAAAGAGCTGCAGCTATTTCTACGTTTTCACGTCGAGGCGGAGACAAAGGCCAACGGTGACAGTTACATAGTGAAGGCAAGCAGACAAAGAGAGCGATCACAAAAGATTTTCGCTTTATATACCGGCAGTGAAGACCGCGTGACTATTTTTTGACAGGAGCTCTGATTGGTTAAAATGGGTGGAAAGATATTTCTGATATAATAATATTTGTTTTGATTACGATTAAGATTAGGGCGTTGGTTTTGAACTTAAGAATTAAAAGCTTATTTAAATATTATTGAAAGAGTTAATTAAAAGGATACTAGAGGGAATTACTACATTTATATATACATATTTATGTATAATTCCAGTTGAATCAATTGACAGGTTAAATTTATGAATCAAAAATTAACTTTTCTTGAGATATTATACTTGTTTCTCTAAGTAAAACAATCTGCTTCAGTTCTTGCCGTTCCATTTATTTCGTTCTGGTCCCAGTTGTGGTTGATGCACTGTTTTGCCCTTCATGAAATTTCGACGGGGCTTTGATTTATTCCCCTCCGTAATCCGGGCCTTAATTCGCAATTAATATCCTCGCGTGTGACGGAACGCAAATTGAATTCAGCCACTCCCCTTGCGTGCAGAGGGAAAGCGAGCATTACAGACGCCCGTGCCGTACTTTATAGGATTCACGATGGAATATCCGTTTAAAAGTTTTAGAAAAGTCTTGTATGATCCTTTAAAACTACGTTGAAAATAGCTTTGAATTGGTGAATGCGAAGATACTACGGAAGATTGCGTAAAATGTTACGCTAGAGTTGGATTACAAATTTAATCTTGTTTCAAGCCGTAATTACTGCGACAGCCTGCGTTAAATGCCTTTAAAAACTGAACCTATTTAAAATGTTCCCGAAGAATCCTTAAGACTATTTCCCCCCGTTTTTGTATAAGAAATAACATAAAAATATGTCTTGCATTCAATTCTATTGTATCTTTAAGTTTTGAAACTCTTGATATTTTTTTAAAAAAAAAACTTTAGAGCAATTCAAGCTTTAAATTTTTTTTAAGAATCAAATGTTTCTATATTTAGAAATTATTAAGTTATTAATTAATAATTAACTATCATCCTTATTTAGAAATTTTTAAGCGATGTTGTAGTGGGATTTAAATGTCTTAATAAATAAGAGAGAAAATATCAGTAATTTTTCTAAAAGTAATAATTTTGATATTCATTTTTTAAACTCTCAGTAAAACGTTGTTTTAAATATAAATGCATATATGTATTTCTGATTTAATTCACCAATGATTCTTCAGCTGTAACTACTCTCACACACATATACAACTATCTACTTTTTTTTGCATAATAATATTTGAACAAGTAATACTAAAAAAAAAAAAAAATTAAGTCAATTCCTACTTAGATGAACAAAGAAAAATTTTATTTTAGCTACTTTTTATTAAATAGTTACAATTAATATAAATATGTATATACATATGACAAAATCACAACATTAAGCGGAAATTAATTTTTATTAATTATCATTAAAGTATCGTATTGTCATCCAAATCAATCGTGTCTATAAAATTTCAGTTCAACTGAATGCTTTAAAACGTGAGAAGAAAAATCTTTTCAAGTTTTGACACAAGTCGCCAAAAGGGTCGCTAAGTCGCCAAAAATGATGCCAGAGTGGTTGTGTATTTGTAATTCTTTAAATAATTAGTTTTAATCAATTAATTTTTATTAATTATAATTAATTTATTGCATTGTCATCCAAAATAATCATGTATATAAAATTTCAGATCAATTGAGCTCTCTAAAATGTATTTTATTAACGATTGAAAATTCCACCAAGATAAATAAATAAATAAATATAGAGAGAGTATGAGCTAATAGTAGGAATTGAAAAAAATTATATTTTAACTTTTATTGTATTTATGATTAATTATACCAGAGCTTATTCCACCCTCAATCAAGTAAGTGTTAATTGGGCTTAGGAATGCAACGTCCGTGGATAGTTTTTGCAATATCAGTACAGTTTCTGTATTGACGATGGATCTCGTAATTTTAGTTGACGTGGTGGAGAAATTAAGAAAGTGGCGTGATACCTCGGGCATTCTCATCATCACTTGACCATGATTCAAAATTACGAAGTCCGTGTAGATTGTTTTGTAGCTCTAAACCTCTTTCGAGTGAGCTCGGTTCCCTTGGGCGTTCCGCCAACAAACCTCGTAGTGCTTTAAAGTGTGACCGCTACACTCGAAATTTTGAACTTTTTTTTAAGGTATCCGACTACGTTCGTAATCGTGATTTTGCAAAAGCGTGTAAATGGATAATATTTATGATATTTAGTGTCACTTAAATTAGAATACATGTATAAAACTGTTTTAAGGACATTATGACAAAAAAAAAATTATTTAAATACAGTATTTTGGCAAAAAATTAACTTAGAATAACTATTTTTTCCAAATGTTCTCCTTTTGTAAAAAATGCCTCTATTGTATTAATATTTTGCCTGCATATAGCTCAGACCTCTGTACAGAGGCTCAACTAGAATGTTTGAAATGCATAACTTAGATGTCGGTTTATCCATGTTTTACGAAAACAGAAGGGAGAAATTTTAAGAAACTACGCCGATAATTATTTCAAATGGTTGTAACTCTGAAAATAATTGGAATTTTTCAAAAATCACCGTTGAGCCTCTGTACAGAGGTCTGAGCTATATGCGGGTAAAATTTTAATACAATAGAAGCATTTTTTACAAAAGGAGAACATTTGGAAAAAAAGGTTATTCTAAGTTAAATTTTTGCCAAAATATTGTATTTAAATAATTTTTTTTGTCATAATGTCCTTAAAACAATTTTATACATGTATTCTAATCTAAGTGACACTAAATATCATGAAAATTATACATTTTTGCGCTTTTTTAAAATCGTGGTTTCGAACGTAGTCGGATACCTTAAATGACGAGGACAACATCTGAGATAGCACTCCACTCTTCAAACATCAAGTAAACGTTGCAATGGATGGCCGTAGACATCCATTGGTGTGCAAGGGTCGGAAGGAAGATGAGCCAAGTCAATACAAATTCTATTTATTAACGATTCTCAATAACGACACAAATTCAACAACGCAATTTAAGTAATGCACCAGTTGCTAAATATGGAGAGCAATATCGAGGTAGACGAAATAATGGGGGTTGTGATAATAAATCGGATCACTTATATTTAACACGTCCAGGCAATTCACCTTCGTATATTTGAAAATCATTTCAAAAGTAATTCAATTCAGACCGACCTGAATCCAATTTAACGACTGATTGACCAAATCGTCAATCTTAATATTAATCAAGTTATCAACAAAGCGCTCTCGCCTAGCTCTAGGTTAATCACTACTTACAATCCTGTTTGCTTCTAACATCTCTCTCCTATCGAGCTTGAAAGTTAATCTTTATATACAAGCCTTGATTTGCATTATCACATCTTCTTCGGGGAAAAGTTTTCAACAGAGTTAATATTTAAAGACTCATTATTCCTCAAGAGGATCAGTTGGAAGAACGCGAATAGACCCATTACAACGTGAAAACTTTGAGCCTTCAGATTTAACGTGCATCCTCTACACAGGTGATCCGTGGTGGTACCAGGATTCGAGCATCATGATTCGACAGAAATAGTGCCTGCCAGAAGTTCGCGACCATGACCACTCAGCTACAGCGGCCATTGTCTTATCAGAGATATTTTTAAAAAAGGTATTTTAAAATAGATAAAGTACATTGAGATGCATTCTTTCAAAAATTAAAATTAATTTATTTTTAAGTGTTATCTATATATATGGAAATGGATGTTCGTATATATGACCTCGCTTCATTCCAACACCGTTCAACTTATCACTAAAAAATTTGGCATAAATATGTATTTTTTTGTGTAGAAGGTTTTTTGTGCTATCCTCTTTGTTTTAGCTCCCCACAGGTGGCGCTACAGCAAATCAACTTCTACACCGTTCAATCTATCGCCAAGTTGCCAAAAGGATCGCCAAAGATGATGCCAACTTGGCTCTATCGCCAGCATTTCTCTGTTTCCATTGAATCTCCATTATAGTGTAAGGAACGGCGTTACTTGCGAATATGAAAATTTTAACATAACAGATACAACAGAAAGTAATATTAACGTATTACATATCTAGATATAAATTATTTACACTATTTTAAGCATTCACCACAAAAAATTTGAAACAATATGTTACTTATGCTGAGCAGAGATCAGCTTTGGAAGGTAATTTCAAAAATCGACCCATAAGGGAGTTACGGAGGTGTCATAAATAAGTAAAAAAATCCTTTTTATCAGCTATTAGATCTACAAAACTAAAACTTGACAAATATGATTCTTTGTTCAGTTGAGATATGCAAAATAATTTTTTTTTTTGTTGTTGTTTAATTTACAATTCACGTAAAATTAACTCATTAAGAACTTCTTTATCCTTCAATCTGTATTGCTTAAATTTTTAATTCACCCGTGTAAAGATCGGGTATACCATCTAGTTGCCTATAAATTATATTTGCTTACTGTCCCCTTATTATGAATCCTACTCTTTTTACCGTCCGTGTAAAAAAACCGAAAATGTCCCGAATTGCTCAGATTCTAATAATAAACATTCGATATCAACTTTGGGACTGCACCCTTTTCCGTACCAATCCCTCATCGCTCATCAAAATGCCAGGGTTGCCCGTCGTCCCACATCCATCACTGGAATCCTCTGTCCCTCCTCACAGAATTAAATTAGATAGAGAAAGAGCGGAAGAAATTCATCTCTATACCAAGAAAGAGAGAGAAGACATGGTTTATAAACAGAATGAAAGGGGTTTTCTGCTTGATGTATGTTGAAAAGTTTTAGGCTGCTTTTGTTGAAATCCTCATTGTTCATTGAAAAAGAGTATAGGAATCTCATTTCCGGCGAAATTTTTTGTTTACGGACTATGAAAATATGTATTGACATTTTCTTTATCTTTAAATAAAATATCGCTTTGTGCCGTACGTTTTAGAATAATAACTTGTGAAATCGGAAAGCTCTTTGTGCGGAATTTTGCCTTTTCTTTATTTAACTAGAAATAATATCGTTTCAAATGTTCACAACGATTTTTTCGCATATTTATATATTTTAGGGTGCTCGTTTTTTATCTGTTTGTGTTAAAAAGCTAATATTTGATTCCGATACGCTATTTGTTTTTTGCGTGATTTTGGAATCGCGCCAATTAGATATTTGGCGTCCAGTTTAATGTTATCGTATTGTGATAAATTACCCCAATTTGGCGAAATTTTACATTTATTTGGCAGAAAATTCCGTAGTGTACCGATTTTAAAAAATAAATTCAAAGAAATAAAAGAAATTATAACTGCTACTTAAGTTAAACATGGGTGCATCCTCAGTTTTGGTGTACACTTTTATCTGTCGGTAAATTGGTGAATTAATATAGCCATTCTGTCAATACGGAAAAATTTGGCACCAGTTTTTTCTCCGTCCCCAAAAATGTATACTGAACTAAGAGTTTAAGGTTAAAAAATATCTAAAGCATATAATTTGGGTCGATTTATCTTAGAAATAAACTGAAAAAAATTACAATATTAATTGAAGTAAAAAACTTTCTGAAACAGTTTAAATAGACTTGCATCTGATGAAACTGATAATCAACATCGCGAAGGCATAAAATGTAGAAACTGATGATCAACATCACGAAGGCGTAAAATGTAAAGAAGTTAAAATATTAACATTGATTTAAATTTAAAAAATTATCTTTGAGAACTGAATGAAACCAAAATTTATTTTAGAATTATTGTTAAAGATAAAATATGCTTAGTTTTCATCCAAGTACATTCTAAAAATGCAAACGCAGAAGTATCAAGTCACACCGTGTTGCCAAAATTAAAATGAAGCTGTTGAAAAAATATTTTAATTCTGATTTATTCGAGAAACAATTGTAAAACTGCCGCAAAGAATAAATAAAGAATGTGAAAGTAATGAAAATATGCAATGATCTCTGAAAATCTACTCGAAGAATAATTTATCACATTAAAAAATAGACGTGATGATGTCTTATCTCTCTGAATTATGAAAAATTGCATATATAAAAATTGTATTTTTTAAAAAAAATTCAAAACAAATTTTGGGGTGCAAACCACCGTTACCTATAATTTCAGAGTGCCAATTTTCTTGTATTAATATAGTTTGTTTGTAAAATCATGTCTAAGTTTTTTGAAGTAGCCAGTTTGGGCATCATTTTTTTCCTGGACCATCGTGTAAAATTGTTAAGCTTGTTAAATATGTTACATCATTATAAATCTTATTGGCAAAACTTCAGAATTACTATTTTATATAAATCCTAATCATCTGGTTATGATTTGAATTTAATTCATCAATTGCAAATTGCAGTTTAAATGTTCTTCTCGAATGTATACTAATTCCACTCTGTATATTACTCTATTGAAAAAAAAGAGAATATTTTTGTTTTGTATGTAGTTCTGTATAGTATGATACTTAGGTACAAATACTTTGCGCTGTTTTTTTTCAATATATTATGAATTATTAATATTTTTTTTGAAAGGATATCATTTATTTTTATTCCATGCTTTTTAATTTAAATAAAAGGAATTTTATCTGTCTTCGTATAATAATCAAATGTTATTAAAAACTATTCGTTTCTTTGTTGTAAATGTGTGTATGCAAAAATATAATCCAAAATCCTTGGCTAAATAATTTATTTTTATTTTCTTAAATTTGAATAAGAATATATAATTGACTTTTTACCTCCTCAGTTTTTTTCTTTAATTTTATTTTAATACTTCTTTTTTTCATCTTCCTTAAGAAAGACGATGGAGTCGAGTTGAAAAAATGAACTCCATGTTTTTCTCATCTTTTTTGGATAGAAAAAAAAAGTTTAGTTAATAAAAATCTAAAGAAAGAAAATCTTTCAAAATTTTTCAAAACGTATAATTAATTCTCTTAGTGAATAGGAAAATTTGAATCGTTTGTTCGTATTACATTATTTTCTTCACTGTAAATCTTACTCGTTCTGAACAAGAAATATGAAAATAAAATATGGATTTTTTATATCTAGTTATTTAATAGTTTTTATTCATTTTATGCATTTATTTGCAAATATTACCTTATAAAGATTTTTTAAGTATGTGAAATAAGGCTGTAGAATTGTAACTTCACCTTTATTTTGAACAAGACCTAGCAGGACAGCATACTCATATATTTGTTGGGAATAAATAAAACAACCTTACTCTAAAGATTCTGATGTATTTTTTAGCGCAAATTTTTATTATTTCCTGCATAATAAACGCCCTTTGTTTTTACATACTTTTTAAGTTGAAGTATTTATTTTATTTCATTGTAATTTTTCATTTAAAAAAAGGTATTTGATATATAAAATTTTTAAGCATTTTGATAACTGTGCATGATATTAAAAAACTCAAATATTGGATGTTTTTTATTATAATTAAATATTATAAAAATGATTATTGTAAAAGATGCTTTTTTGCTTGTAATTTTCATGGTTTCAGTGGATTTTCTGAGTATTTTTTTTTACTATAAACTTGCTTATAAATTTTGCTTTTTAAAATTTCTTCAGAATTATATATCTTTCATTGAAGAAACACTTATAATTATGTCCTTATTTCATGGAAATTTAAGGCGAAATAATAATTTAGATATAACATTTTAAGTGCTGATTATATTTTGCAGGGAGGTTTTCTGCTTATTGCATTGGAATCCCTCGATAAGCTGCATACTTATAAATTATTTTTTGATAATTAATTTTTTCAATGTAATAACTCATGTCTTTAGATTGATAAAATCAATTCACTCAGACATAAATACGTAACAATAAAAATAAATTTTATTTATTATTTACCCATATAAAATACTCTGTATTTCAATGTTTCGTTTCATTATGAACCGTTTCTTTGTATTTAAGTTTTTTTTCATCGTACTCAAGAATGAAATAATCTGTTAAACTAAGAAGGCAAAATGATGAAAAAGCATCAAGCATCGTTTAAAATTCTCAATTCTTTGAATTAATTAAACCGGAATTTTTTTTTTTTTGCTACAACATTTTTTGTTTTTAAATATATCGCTACTGAAACGATATTCAAATTCAACAAATTAGATAATTTGAATGTTCCTTGTAAAAACGTCATTAATTTTACTCGAACAGGGGTTATTTTTTGGAAGGAAAAAAATTCAAAAGAATTTTACTTTTATCTACTTTAGTTTTTTGCTCGTTTGATTCAATGCATTTTTAGTAATTCTTTTTGCTTTGTTTTACTAGTTATTATTACCGATTAATTAATTTCACTATGTTTTAAATAGTGCTTAAATTGTTTTTTTTTGGTACAAAAGCTAAACATTTTCATATCTTTTATAGACTCTATACTACATAAAAAAGAAGAAAGGGAAAGTTAAGAAAGTTTTAAATTTCACGGAATAGCTTTGTTAATGAATTTTTTTAAATATAAAGACGTTATGATTTTAATTGTCATCTGTAATTTATTCTTTGTTTCAAGCTAATTACACATTAATTTTTCTGCTTTTAATTTAAAGTTTTTATAATCCCTTTTTTTTTCCTTCTCTTTTTTTGTTGTACCAACGTTGCAGTGAATAATTTGTTTTTTTAAAGAAATTTCTAATGCATTTAGTATTTTTTGATAAACTGTATTCATAAGTGTTTATGTTGATAGTAATAAAATTATAATGCTTGCTACATACTTAAATAAAACATATGTTATGGAAAAAAAAACTCAAGCTTTATAATATAATTTCAGAATCGTAACTTGGCCATGTTAGCCTAGTGGTTGTGATCACGAATTCGTCCCCAGCGTGTCGCGGTTTCGAGTCTTGATCTCACTGAAGACCCGCTGTGTAGAGGGGATTGATGCACTTTAAATCTGTACGAACTGAAAGTCCTCCCGTTGTTGTGGCGTGGTAGTTAGAAGAGGATTGTCAACTCGAGTGTCGTTGTCACTTGACCGAGGCTGAAAACTACGAGGTCCGTCGCCAATAGCCTTTGTGTTGCTTTATAGTGTGACGTTAATAGCTGCTTTATTTAAGGTATCCGACTACGTTCGGAACCGTGATTTTGCAAAAGCATATAAAAGGATAATATTTGACATTTAGTGTCACTTAGATTAGAAAATGTACATAAAATTGTTTTAAGGATAGTATTAAAATAAAAAATTATTTAAGTACAATATTTTGACAAAAAATAAGCATAGAATGACCCATTTTCGAAATGTTCTCCTTTTGCGAAAAATGCTTCTATTATAATAATACATTGCCTGTATATAGCTCAGACCTCTGTACAGAGGCTCAACAAGAATTTTTGAAATATATAACTTAGAAGTGGGTTTATCCATGTTTTACGACAACAGAGGGGAGAAATTTTAAGAAAAAAACGCCGGTAATTATTTCAATGGGTTGTAACTCTAAAAATAATGTGAATTTTTTTTAAAAAAAAATAGTTCAGACTTTTTGGAGAAGTTTTACTATATATAAGCAAAATATTATTATTTTAGAAGCATTTTTTAGAAAAGGAGAACATTTTGAAAAAAAGGTCATTTGAAGTTAATTTTTTGCCAAAATATTGTATTTTAATAATTTTTTTTATCAAAATGTCCTTAAAACAATTTTATACATATATTCTAATCTAAGTGACACTAAATATCATGAAAATTATCCATTTATACTCTTTTTTAAAATCACGGTTCCGAACGTAGTCGGATACCTTAAGGGACCGCATTAATCTAATTGATCAACCATCAGCCTAATGATTAGTGAATCTAAATTTCGTAACTCCGGTACTGTTGTTGTTTGTTTAAATAAATTTCCTGCATTGATTCTCTTATAATGTGATGTGGAAATTAGGGACAGTTTTTGTTTCTGTTCCTCCTACCGGACCAGTTATTAACCCCGTCAAAACTAGGCGATAGGCTTCAAAATTATGATGCCTGCCTCTAATAATCTGTTCAGTTATTCGAGTGCGACGTTATTCCACTTCACGCTGGCGCGTGTTGAAGTGTGGTATAGACTCATTTGTCATTCTTGACCGTGATTCAGAATTTGTGGACTCTCCTCTGTATCTCTCGTATTGTGCAAATTTAATAAACTATCAGTCAGTCGACATTAATTATTGATGATCCAAACCTAAGTGGCTCTAGAATTTTTTTATTTTTAAAATTATTATAAGAAGTTATGTATATGTGCTACTTTGATTTAAGGTGACTGCCTACCTTGAAAATGTCGTTTTTCGTCTACATAAGGCTTTTTTTTATTTCAAAATCTTATAGTTTAAATATTTTTCTTTCCAAAACAGTTTTTCTTTTCCCTTTACTCGAAATAGAAATAAAGTTATAGTGATTTTAAAAAACATCACTCTATACAAAAGAGCAGTAAGATAAAACTTTAAATGAGTTTTTCTCAAAATTGTTTTCGAAAGAAACTCTTTACCAGATGCTTGATACCTTAAGAACCAAACCAGATAACGTTTCGAAATTTTGTGGGAATGTTTATTATACTATTTTTCATAAAGTGGACCATAAGTTTTGTTGTAGGTTAAATATTGTTTTCATTTAGGGTAGTTTTTATAAAGAAAAAAACTTAAAAAATATCAAAATTTTCATATTATTATGTATATTTGTCTGTAATTTTTTTGTATTTTAATATTTCTCTTAGATTTTGGTTCTTTTTGAAGAGCACCGTAATATGTATGTTGTGTATAAAGAAAATTATGATAATTGTATTAGAAATTTTTATACAGTGTTACCCGTTTTAGTAAAAATTCGGTAAAATTTCCTTGAAAACAACCAATTTTTCTAAAAGTACAATATTTATTTAAAAATTTTAAGGAATATATATATATATATATATATATATATATATATTCTTCCTAAAAACACTCACTTTGTTTCAAAAATTTGTTTTTATAAGAAAATCGGGTCCGAAGGTAGGCAGTCACCTTAATATACGAAAAAGCACTTCTCCTTTTGTATTCAAAGTCAAATTAATCTTCCTCGATTTCGCTATTGAGTAAAAGTACCATATCCTGAAACTCTTTTATGTGCAGTTTAAAAGTCGTTTTTGCAATTTTGTTTGTAGCGAGAATGTTTAACAAGTTAAAATTGTCTTTCCATGGTTAGTTTAAGCTAATTCTATAAAATGTCCATTTATGTGCGTTGTTAGCAAAGGCATGAGTAGTTATTACGCAAATGGACTTTGTGTTAAGATAAATGTTAGGAAATAAAGTGAACGAATGGGAGAAACGCAGATGTGATGTGTACATTAACTTTCTAAAGTACTGTAGGTCGTTAAAAGTTAATATGTTTGTGGTTTCTTGTTAGTCTTATTCTTTTATTCTATATTAATTTTATCTATATAAATAGTAGTATTCTATAAGGATAAGTCTTTATACATGTATTATATTTTATTTGGATGATCTTTTGGGGGTAACTTGCTTCTAAACTTGTAATTCATTCCTGAGAAATAGTATGTAATACTGGTGAAAGCGAAAAGGTAGCGCATGTCAACCTTTCTAAAAGGCGAGTTGCCTTTATTTAAGTAATATATATAAAAAAAAAACTTGCTAAAAATATAAAATGTAATTTTTTTATTATTTTATTTAATATTTAAAATATTTTTATTTAAAATTTATCATTTATTGAAATTAATAGAAAAATATAATGCTACAATAATGTACTAAGAATCCCAATATCAGTAAAATGTACACTTTGTGTTATTTTCATTTAATGTACAAAGATTTGATATGGATAGTATATTAATTCAAAAGAACTGCTTAAGCTAACATCATGTAAAATAAGTCGTTTCACTCCGCTTTTAAATGTCCTTTTGTTTTTCTTTGGCAATTGTATATATTTTTGAGATGTTTAGTTAATTTTTTTATTTTATAAAT
The DNA here is from genome assembly GCA_019973955.1 of Trichonephila inaurata madagascariensis. Taxonomy (NCBI): domain Eukaryota; kingdom Metazoa; phylum Arthropoda; class Arachnida; order Araneae; family Nephilidae; genus Trichonephila; species Trichonephila inaurata. The sequence goes on along the minus strand of BMAV01018653.1, from coordinate 316,468 downwards.
TTACATACTAATGTTCTTAAGAAGTAAAACGCGTTTTTTTTTTCAATTAATTTGTTTATTTCAGTTTCAATGGGAATGATAAATTGTAATACATAAAAATTATTTTTTCCTTGTCTGAAAGAAGACAAATATTGTGAAACAAATATATCATAGCTATGCACTTTTGAAGATTATGTTATTAATGATAGGAAAACATTTTTTTAAACAAAGCTAACTAGTTGAAGAGATAACAAAATAAATATTTTTAAAAAATTTACAGAATCTAATATTTTTTCAGTTTTAAGTATTATAATAATTTTTAGCAATTAAAAATGTAAGAAGACGGAAGAATGTGCACAGTATAGAAACTCACATATACATCAAAGAATTTTGAAACCATTATTTCAGATTTTTTAAAATTTTGTTTTATTTATTTGTGAAGGTAATCAAATTACTGACAAGTACGGCAATTTTTACCTATAGACAATTTGCAGGAGACATAAATTAAATATCATTTATCTTTTCTTTTAATGAGTACGTACTTTAATTTTAATTCCTAGTAGTTTTCTCTGGCTCATAAATAAAATTTTGCTGTAGAAAATGAATTTGACTATTCATTTATGCTTCAAGGATTATGTACGTGTATTACTGAGTGTTTTTGATATTTTTACAGTTTTTTAGGCTTTAAGTTGCAGTTTTTATTCAGTGGCTCGATATAAATTTAAATGTATCCTGAGAATTATATTTAATTATTATCTGTATATTTAATTTTATTCTTTTACGCGACAAAGTTATATAAAAAGAGAAATAAATCAAATTTAATCGCTGTTACCGCCTTAGTCTGTTTCGAAATCCGATGATCTGATTAAATTATTTTAGTTATCATTAATGTTATGTTTTAATACCTTAAAAATATTAAATATGAAATAAATTTGTCTCAAAATTATTTCTGAAAGTAATTCGTTACACGTTCACGGAATAGCTAAATTTAAAAATAACTCAACTATTTTCTAACATGTTTCCTCTTTCTAATTGCAGCTTATAAAAATATGGAAATTTTTCCGTACCAAATTTCAACAATTTTAAATCTATAAGTTGTTTTTTTTAATTTTGGAAACTTATGTTCCGATTTAATTCATGTCAAGTTTTCATCTTTAACTACGTTTCATTTAGAATTTTAATTAAAAAATTAAACAAATTCTGAAAGACAGAATGCAATTTTTATCATGTGAAATGAAACTTAATTAAGAATTCGTTGTTTTTTTAATACTTTGACTACAAATTAATGAATTGCATTATTTAAATGCTTTAATTTTGGGCTTAATAATTCGAATAATTTAATTATAAGTGAACTGCAACAAATATTTTTACATAGCAATTAAATTTTTCTCACGCAATACGTCATCCTAAATATATGTAACTTTTATTCAGTTTTAAATAATTATCTTTTGACTACTTCACATTTGAGTTTTTATCTATAGTCTCAAAGTAAAACATATACAATTTTCTTGTTATCTTATGAGTCAATGATGTCATCTTCGGTTGGCAGATTTTATACGGTAAAATGTAGTAAAATAAGTATATTTTGCAACTTATTCTTCCATTCTTATTTGCTGTTGAATTTCCAAAAATCATTATACCTTTCAATTATATAATTTATATGATTGTTAATCAATTTAATTATATTAATTTGCTTAATAAATGCATGATTTCGATTAAGCCATTTAGTTACGAGAAATCTATAATTCACACTAATGATATTTTAAAAAGTAAAACTTTCCTAATTTGTCCGTTACATGGGTTTTGTCTATTATTTGTCAAAGCTAATTAATATTCCCAAAATAGTTCCTTGAAAAACTCTTACTTCTTAATTCATGACTCTATAGATAGTATTTTAGAAAATGCTATATTATTTATTATATTTTGAGTAATGAATATATTTATGGAGAGGAATATATTTTTAATGTTTATTCTGCATCTCAGGGAAAAGAGACTGTTTAAATGAATAGTTAAAATATGACAGCGTCTCTTTCGATAACTTACATGGATCATCTTTCAAATACACCATTATGAGTTACCCCTTTAAACAGCGAATGGTTCTAACACTAACGTTATTAATGGTCTAGTGATGGTTTGGGTGCAACGCATAATGAAGCACAACATTGTAAGAGCTAGCTTGTCTAGAATTATTTCGTATATTTCTACTTTTCACGTGTTTTCAAAGCGTTTGGAATTTAGTGGAGTTTAGTTTGGCAATCTAGAAATCATAATTTCCTTCTTGCCTTTCTAGAGAGATTTTGTACATAAAAAGAATTTTTAGTTGTATTTAAATTTTATATAGATACATGTGAAATTTAAGCATACCACTTTTTTTTTTTAGCATTTTAATTTTGCAGTTTTCCTCCAGTTTCTTAAAAATTATTTCCTTCCTTTACATGGATTTTGATTATTCTTTCTTTTAATTGGATTTCTTCTTAAAGAGTGTATAAAATTTCTTTGAATTATTAATAATATATTGATAATAAATACTAAAAAAACAGATTTATTATATATGAGATCATTTATCTCATATATAACGCGATGTACTAATAAAAAAGGCACTTCTAAGCCAAATGAATTCGTGCTTTTACTCCATATTCAGATTTTTTTCTTTTTTAAGGTATCCGACTACGTTCGAAACTGTGATTTTAAATAGGCGCATAAATGGATAATTTTCATGATATTTAGTGTCGCTTAGATTAAAATACATGTATAAAAAATTTTTAAGGACATTTTAACAAAAAAATTATTTAAATACAAGAGTTCGGCTAAAAATTAATTTAAAATAACCTTTTTTTCAAAATGTTCTCCTTTTGTGAAAAATGCTTCTGTTATAATAATATTTTGCCTGTATATAGCTCAGACCTCTGTACAAAGGTACAACTGATTTTTAAAAAATTCACATTACTTTCAGAGTTACAACCATTTGAAATAATTATCGGCGTTTTCTTAAAATTTCTCCCCTCTGTTGTCGTAAAACATGGATAAACCCACTTCTAAGTTATATATTTCAAAAATTCTAGATGAGCTTCTGTACAGAGGTCTGAGCTATATACAGGCAAATTATTATTATAATAGAAGCATGTTTCACAAAAGCAGAATAAAAAAATGAAAATGGGTCATTCTATGTTCATTTGTTGTCAAAATATTGTACTTAAATAATTTTTTTTATTGTAATAATATTTTTGAAAAAAATGTTATGTACATTTTCTAATCTAAGTGACACTAAATATCATACATATTATCCATTTATATGCTTTTGCAAAATCACAGTTCCGAACGTAGTCGGATGCCTTAATGGAATGACCGAATGGGTGTGGTAATTCGTTCCTTTGGGTAAATTCCCTTGTTAATTTCATAAATTTTACGCAGGAAAGATTTTTGATTTTTATTTTCTTTCAAATAAGAAAGTCATTGTTATTATTTTATTTCTAGCTGCAGCACTGATGAATGTATCATTAGCTAGAAAAAGTTATTTATCTGCTGTAAGAATAATGCACATCAGCACTTCACAACTTAAACATTGAGCACTGTAAAAGTGTCTTTCTTACTAGGGTACATAATAGGCAGTGAAGCAATTCTTTTATGTCAAAACTATCATACTATAAAGTGAATTTTTTGTTATATCATTTCGGGTTTTTTGCCTATTTGTATACATTACATTTGAGTAATATTTAATTCAATAAACACTTCTATATTTTTCCTTAATTTTTCATTTAGTGGTCATTTCTTTTAGATTGATTTTGGGGTTCCTCTAAAATGAAAATTCTTGATTAAATTCTAATTTCGTTAAACAATAATAGTAACATAAAGTTGTAAATTATTTAAAATCCAATCAAAATAGGCTAATATTATTTACTGTGAAAAGAGTTTTGGAAAAAGAAAAAAAAATATTTCTGAAACTTGTCAGTAAGTTTGCAAGAATTCCAATTCATAAGAGTTAGTGCTGGACGCCTGTTTTTTCCCTACCCAGAAAATTGGTTTAAATGATTAATACTTTAACATAATTAATTTTTGAAAGAAAATTACAATTGAATAGAATAGAATAAAAATCCCCATTTAAAGATAAGTTTTATTTAACACTCTTCAACGTTTAGCTGTATTGAAATTCAAAATTTAAAAATAAAAATAAAGGCAATTGTTTAGTAATTATCCTCACTGTATAAGTTTGTTAACTAAAAATCTACGTGCAGTGCTACTACTACGTGCTTTTGCCATACATAGAAAACTTAAAATATTCAATGCGGCATTAACTGTGTTTAATCATCTTCAAAAGAAATTTCATGATCGAAAAAAGAATATACAAGAAGACAAACTAAATAATTTAATAAATAAAATAATAACTATTTCTTAAATATTCTTTCTTTCATGGTGCAACTCTAAGAAGGAGGTTTTATATAGTATTTGCTGATGATTTTAAAATTTTCGATTTTTCAAATAGATAATTCTTTCTCATGTGTATAGTGGTATTACAAAGAAATATTTTTTTAAAACATTTCGTGCTTGATTTTAAACGTAAGGAAAATATATGCCCTACTTTTTTCGTATAGAAATTTTTAATGAGTTTGATGCAATTAGTTTTATTTAAACTTCAATTAGATTTTTTGGTTATTCTAACATTAACACTATAAGTGATCACATCGAAAACTTTTCTCAATTTATGATAACATATACCTATCATAAAGTTACATGTATTTATTTGATATATATAACTTCAGTTGCAATTGCAATATATACAACTTCTGTTGAAAACCCTATGTTGCAATTTATTTTTGAGCCATGACTCGATTATTGGTATCTATGATTATTTGAAAAATAATCACAAATCGTATCTTAGCTTGAAATAAACTTTTTTTAAATTTTTAAGAAAATAAAACTTTATTAAACTGAATTAAATGTACACGTTTATTTGGGCGGTAGTCGAGTGTTCATGGTCACGAACTCGTAGCCGGCTTTTAAGATTCGCGAGTTTGAGCTCTAGCACCAAAAAAGAGCCGTCGCCGAATCGAGGGACTGATGCCCGTTGAATCTGTAGAGGCTTAAAGTTCTCACGTTGTTGTGGTGAAGAAGTTTGGAGAGTGAGGTGCCAGCAAAGGCGTCGTCCTCGTCACTCCACCGAGGCTCAAAATCACGCAATCCGTTCGACAATAGCCTTAGTGTAGGTTGAAGAGCAACGTTAATCAAAGCGACGTTAAATCAAAGTAACTAATATTTGGAGATGTTTTCTCTTTATTTCATTATTTACGCTCTCCTTATTATGTATTTTCATTCGGTTCTCATAAAAAGTACATAAAATTATTGCTTTTAACTTCAGTCGTATGATGCTAACCTTGTAATTAATATGTCAGATTCGAGGAATCCTTTTTTAAAAAAAATCCACAACTTAACATTTGGTATTACCTCTGCTCTTGGGAATAAACAAGCATTTTTGTGTGTGATAGCACTTTAAATTTGATTATATTCTCGTTAACATAATCTCAAGTTTTTCAGCTGAACAAATAAAATTTGAAGCATTCGTTTGACTTTTCAGTGACTTAAAAAACCGCCGTATAATCAATCTTTTATCAAAAATTTTATCATATTTTATTGCTTAATAATTTTTTTTTGTTTCAATGGCATATTATTGAATTAACTCTAAAAAATTATTTTACGCTATTCTTTCTCTTTAGCGTTTTTAAAACATTGCTTTTATTTTTAAATTTTCTTCGTGCTTCTTGGGGGAAAGGGGGGGGGTATTTGTTTAGATAATATATGCAATTTAATCGTAACCAAATTTGTGTACATGATGAGTTATTTATCTTGGACCAGAGTTTCACAACCTTTTTATCTCCGCGGATAGGTTAGTGTTTCATAATTTTAACATGGCCCGCTGAGGTAGAACGTTGATTGTTTATATTTTAGATTGCTTTGATTTAATAATTTTAATTTAATTGTATTTATAAAGATGTCTTCTAAATATAAAATGCAGTTACACCAAAAAATTATTATAAAATGATTAAACATGGAATATAAAGTGATTTTCATAAAAGAAATCGCACAAACTTGAGAGAAGTACACTCCAATAAATAAAATGGAAATATTTTAATGTTTCTTGTACGGCCCGCTTCTATTTGATTCATGGACCGGGGGTTGGAGACCTGTCTTAGACTATGTTTGGATTCACCCAAAATTGGTTAGGAAAAAATAGCTGTGCAAAAAAATTCTTGGGTTTCTTAATATTTCGTTTAGCATACATATTGTAATTTGCTGCATCAAATGATTTCAATTTCATAAAAGGCAAACTTTGGAGTTATATCAAATTATCCTATTTAAAATTCTCCCAATTCTTTCACTTCATTGCTCAGTGAAAATTTTCTTTAAACCTATATTCTAAAACCTCCTAGTGTATTTGACTTGTCATGTGTCACAAAAACATTTTTCTCCGGCTCAATTCCTCTCTCATCTAAAAAAGGTAAAATAAAAAAAATAAATAAATCTTCAGTTCATTTTTAGTCTTTAAAAAAAAAGTGGGGGAGCAAACCTTGACTATACCACATAGGAGGAAAAAAAATTCCTTTACCCGTTTGCACATTCGCGTGTTGGAGTTGAAAGCTATGATAAATGGTATTATACAGGATAAACTGCAACCGAATTCTTTTAAATAATCGAATGAGCCCCAGCGCCATCTATCGGCAGCCCGAACATCGTGGAGAGGGATGCGGATTGCTGTCTCTCTTCAGTTTTGTGCCATTCCTTCCAAAAGCTGAACCTGTGTATCTATTTGTCCTCTTCATTGCCTCTTACCGGTCGGAAAATATTTGCTTTTTTTCATTGTTTTGGTTTCCTGCCAGTGGTCATATAAATGGTTTCTTTCTCTCTCAAGTAATATATTTGATGTTCCTTAACAGTGACATCTTGGTGCGGTTTTATTGTACGGGACATCCGATTTGGTGGGAATTTAAAAATTTATTTTAGCTTCCTCGTGTCTGCAAACTCAAAATTTTGAGTGTTTTAAATATATTTTTTCATTTTTAAATTTCTTTCTTTCTTTTTTTTTTTTAAGAATATTTTCTTATTTTGTTTGCTGGAATGCTGCATGCAATTTTCTATTCGTTTGGATCCCTTGTATTAGCATAACGAGTTCAAACTTCTAAATAATTATTTTAAGATGCATAAAACTTACAATTTTATTTGAGGAAGATGAATATTAGCCAGTAAAATTTAGATTTTTACCGTTATTAAATTAATTTATTATGGGGTAAATTGTTTTAGAACTTTTTGTGAAAGTTGGAAAAAATTAGGAAAAGGTTGTAAATATAGTAAAACTACATTGCTTTTCTGATAACCATTTTAAATACCTTATAAATTATTTTTGCCTTATGTTTGCTCTAGCCATAAGTAGGTGTCTAGTCTGTGTCATTTATTAAATAAATTGTTTAAAAATATTTTTCCTAAAATTCGGTTTTAATATATCTTTTCCCCATGCCCGATCTCTGACTTATTTAACTTCACATTATTCTTAATTATTAAGTATTTTTAAATAAAAATTGTGTGATATTAGTTATTATTTAAATTCTTTTTTTAAATTTAAACGCATTGATTTTACGAAAAAAAATTTAGAAAATTTGCAGTTCTTTAAAAAGAACTTTATAACTTGAAGATTTTTTTTTCTTTTAAGAAACATTTTTTTCCCCCTTTAATTGGTTTAAAATGAAAATAAGGATTTAAAAATTCTCTTTTACTTTGACAGTTTTATTTATATTTTTATTGATTAATTTTTCATTTGTTTTTTAAACTTGGCATTTCTTTCAGAATTCTAGGTAGTTTTATGTTTAAAAAACCACCTTAATTCTTTCGAATAGAAGAGACAAAAATGTTGGTTTTTTTTCGAATTTAGTTTGAAATTTTTATGTTTTTGTCCCGAGGATTAAGATGCATTTTTTTTTAAATTTTGAAAGCACATTGTGTTTCTCAAATGGAGAATTTATCAATTTAAAACATTACATATAATTGTATAAGATCATAATTCCCTTTCCTAATATTTATCCGTTTGACATTAAATGAAACTGAGTTGTTCGTGTATAGAAATTCAAGAAAATTATCACCAAAATTATTAAGAAATACTTTTATATAGCAAAATTAATAACTAATATTAATTATATTAATACACCTGAAAATCCAGGTTATGTGTTTTTGTATTTAACTTAAGCTTCTTGATGACAAATGCTATAAAAAGAAACAAATATTGCCAAAAAGTTTTAAAAAATATGTCAATCGACCATTGTAAATGATTCTGTTATGGAGTACATTTCTGAATTTTCGTGAATTTCGATAACTCGCACGTCCTCCGGTTGCAGAGGGGGGGGGGGGG
>BMAV01018653.1:282969-308000 GCA_019973955.1 Trichonephila inaurata madagascariensis | reverse complement strand
CCCCCCCCCAAAAAAAAACCTGCATCGCTCGTGTTTTGCATTTAAAAGATAGCAACATTTCATGACACACTGCAGCAATGTTGTAGAAATGTATCGTACGTGACACTATAAAAGCCTAAAATTATAGCTCTCTAGAACCTCGGTTACAATGATACAAAATAAAATTTAAAGGTTATGTTAGGTATTCTAATGCATATAAAAATATGTTTTTATTATATGTATATTCAATAAAACATTTAACTCAATCGAGATTAAACTTAAAATGCATTTCACAAATATTTTGATTTAACGGTATTAAAATTTTTCTCATCATTTTTATTACATAATGTTCCACAATAAAATTTTTCTGAAATAATTCTGAAAAATATTATGTAACATTCTTTGAAATTTATTAAGTGGAATCCTTCAAGTAATTACTATACTTTTATTTTTTACTTTTTTATTGGAGAATCTAGTCGTAATTTTTTTTCCCCCCTTGGTTGAAAAGTTCGATATTATCTCTTTATTTATTTATTTATTTTGCCTACGATTTGCTCTGTTATTCAAGATAATTTTTCTTTATGGTTTATTTCTTGCTTATAGACCACTGCATTCAATTTTAATCTTCCTGAAGGTGTGGCATTTGAACACATGAATTTGATGTCTGAATTATTAACTGGTTTCTTTAATCTTTAAGTTGTAGGAAATATATAATATCATTTTTTTTATTACAAATCATGGTGAAAAAAGAAATATTTTCTTCGAACGATTTGGATGAATCGTGAAATATTAATTTGATTATTTCCTATAAAAATGTTTGTTGCGGTTTATTGAAAGAAATAGACATTAAATTGGACACAATGGGAAACCGAAGTTCTAATGTGGCACAATGCCTCTCCAATAAGAGATCAAAAGCATTCCCTTCTTACAGGTAAGAAATTTAAAACTGGATTTTTTACCCTATAGTAGAAGCTGCTAATTTATATTCTGTCCTCTTAAATTTTCTTGTTTTATTAATATGTTAGTAAAATTGAACCAAAAACTCAAACTTTTAACGATGTTTATATGTAATAAATAAATATTTTCTTCAGTTCAACCATATTTTAGAAATATCGAAAAAGTGTATAATAAAATATACATATTTCACTAAGAACTGTGTTTTTAAATATGGTTTTGCGAAAAATATGTGCATCAAGCTATAACTCAATTACTTCATTTTTTCCCTTATGTAAGTATATCTTATGCAGTAATTTACTCAATAGATAAAAAATCTATAACTATTCAGTTTAGCTGTTTTACATAAAGCGAACAAATACACACATTAAATTATGTTTATAAGCTAGTGTTTCTTTATTCTGAGTTATTTGTCTTTTGTGTAATTGAAACAAGTTAAATATCTGTATACAAAAAACATAAATATGAATTTATTTTACTTACATAAATTCTAACTTTGTATAAATATAGTATGTATTTTATGATAAGATAGAAATACGAGAAATTTTCTCTTATGTTAATATAGTGTATATAAGAATAACGTTAAATATTTGCTATGGAAGCTGTTTACAATCAAGAAATAAATTTCTGTAATTTAATAGGAAAACTTTCTCATTCGGTATGAATAGTATCAGCTAGTTTTGTATCACGCTTTTGTGAAAATTATATTCAGTTGTCATCTTCCTATCTGCATTTAGTACATTTGTGTCTATGAAAAGTTTTTTGGATGAGCATGCCATTTTGCTGAAATCATCTTGAAAATATATAATCTTTTCGAAATTTAAGAGATAATTTTACTTATAAAAACGAACTTTTTAAAGTAATGTAAAGCGATAAATAATATGCAAAGATGTAATTTACCCATTATTTTTATTGAAATTATTATTATTTCATTAATGTTACGAAATTTTTAATCAGTATGTAGTTTTTCACATAACATGTTTCATATTTACTATATAATTTTATTCATATCAAATTGGAATTACCTAAAACTTGATAAGCGCAAATAGATGTAAATGTCGATATTGAAAAGGGAAATAAAAAAAAAAGATTTCGGGAAAATATATATTAATAATTTTGCATAAATTAAACTTCAAACGGGATTTTTCATGCCTTTATGAAACTGAAATTTTGTTTGTTTACATTTATTTTCCATTTATTTATAATTTTTATTTACATAATTTATAAAATGCATAAGAAACGAAAAACTGCTTGAGAAATTTAAAAAACTAAAAGGAAAATGCATAAAAAGTTAAAGTAAAAGATTAAACAGTAGCACTGTAATTATATATCTGTGTTGTACTTATATATATATATACAAAAAATTTATCATGTATAATAAAATTACAATATGTTTTTTATTACCTATCTTTTCGCTTATAATCTTTACTTTAAAATCCCATATTGTTTCCAATCATCTATATACCGTAAAATCCGGCGTATAACGCGCACCCATACTTTTAAGTTGAAATTTTTAATTTTTAGGTATATTCGCCGTATAACGCGCACCCCCTTTTTTACGAAGAAACGCGTGCAGTGTTATGTTTTGAAGTCATTTATTCGACGTATTATTCCAAGCTTTAGAAAAAATAGTATATTTCTAGAACTTTAAGCCTTTAAGTTCATAAGGAGTGTCATTTCTTTCAATTAAACAGTATTTCGATGTATATAGAAGTCTATTTTTTTCTATGCTCAACTTTTTCTTTGTTTTTAAGCTCACATTTTTATACCCGGTGTATAACGCGCACCCCTAAATTTCGATCTTAATTTTTGAGTTAAAAGTGCGCGTTATACGCCGGATTCTACGGTATATATATTTTCTCTCTCTCTCTCTCTATATATATATATAGTGGCACACACAAGGGGGGTATCTTAGGGGTCTGGAGCCCCCCAAAGTCCTTGATTTTTTTTCCGATTGATTATAATTCTAAGTATATAGTACATAAAATTTAATTAAATATTTGTTTTTAATGATTAATTTTATTAGTTATTGCTAATTATTTATTCAATAATTAGTTTTGTACTGTTTTTTGTTCCCGAAAATCGACAAAACCAAAAGGAGCATGATACAAGAATGGTGGACTTTCGACCCTGGACCCCCACCCCCTTGAAAAATTCCTGTGTGTGCTACTGTATATATATATATATATATATGCGCTTCTTCCGCCAAAGGCAATGTTTTCTTCGGAAAAAGGAAGTATTTCCATGCCTCTCCTCTTACTAAAAACAAAATGGAACGATACTTCCATATATCCCTTTCGAAATCCTAGACAACAAAATGCAAATTGCGTCCCGGTCTTTTCCAACACATAAATTCGCAGCTTGTGTTGCCAAATAAAAGAGAAGACAAATCTTGAGCTCTCTCTTTTCCTAGGTGAAGCTCTCTTCCCTTTCTTCTTACTTGTGCATCTTCGGCTATTGTCGTATCAGGAGTTCTTTACCGGGGATGTTAGAAGAAGGCCTTGCAGAATCCCAAATGAGATCTGACGTTTGTAGTCCGGGGAGGGCCGTTTGGTATTCATTCTGTGGCTCGACTGTTGCAGAGACGAGGACCGGATCGTAAATAAACGAATAAACTCAGATTTCGTAACTTGGTCTTGGAACAACAACGTGTGTATAAAAAAAAATATATCGTCTTCCTGGCCTTCTGTGTACGTCCTTTGGTGGCTAATAGAAGGTGAGAATGAACTTCTTGATGTAGTTCCGTTGAAACGGGTTTGTTGTTTCCAATTAGGAACAATCCAGAAGGTGCGCGTGGAATTTTGATATTAGACTTAAATCGTTTTCGTGATATGAAAGGAATTAGCTTCCTGTTGTGCGTAGGATGAGTAGCACTAAGTAGTAACACAAGAGTAAACCTGAAAGCAAGAATTTTAGGTGTGAATTTGAAAGTATTTTTGGATGTTATTACATTTTGCATTCTAGAATAATAACCACAGCAACATATTTCATTTTTGTATAATAGAAATATGTCATCAGTTATTATATCAAAATATTTTAGGATGTTGTACAGTTCAAGTACAGTTGTTATAAGTTTTTATTTTAATTGTCTACTTTTGCACTTGTGCATTATTAATACGACAAAAACATTTAAACATCATTGAGTCCTTTTTTTCCCTCGTGCCTTTGAAAAAACTGAAATAAACTTTTATTAATTACTGTATGAATTTAATTAGATGTATTTTGTTTACAATTTTTTAATCTGATTATGAAATATTTCTTGTAGCTATACATATGTATTAGTCACCCACCCCTCCACCAGCGTTGTTGCGCTGCATTTAACGTGGACTGCTTTCTATTTTTATATGTAACTTCAACAAATTGTTCTCTGTTCAATTTATTATGATGAGTGGATAATAGAGCTTTCTCTAAGGTTCCACGTAAATGTATAACCGTTACCGTTATATGTATTATACTCATGAATAATTGTCATCTGTACTGATTGTGACAAAATCATTTTTTGTAATGCTATCTTTAGTGTTCGAAAACTAATTCATTTTTATTTACTAGTAAGAATGTAATATTTCACTAAATTTTATTCGCTTTTATGTAAATTAATGGTGATGATATTCATTTCCCCCTTTTTGAGTGTAAATATTTTCTGTAAATCATACAGTATCAGGAAATTCAAACTATATGAATTTGATAAATTTAAGAGGCCACTGCATCTTTGATCTTAAATTCGAGGTCAGCATTGTGCCGTCAAGCCACATGTTAGAATTATGGTACCATTAAAGGCAAGCCATATAGAGAAGCTGATGTTTGTTAAATCTGTCTAGGCTCTTGAGTCGCCCTCATTTTGGTATTGTGTGGAAATTCTGAGATTAGGGTGCCAGCTTAGGGGGCGACCTCGTTACATGACTGAGTATGAAGTTCATTGCCAATATATAGCTTTAGTGGAGTTTTTAAGTGCTATATAAACAAACAATTTTTCATCTGATAAATTTGAGTACAAAAAAACAAACATTATAATGGCTTGTTGATTCATAATATGAATAGACCTTTAAATAGATATTTGTCCCGAAAACAAACTGTACAATTATTACAACAAGTTTTACCAATTGAAAAGTGCTGAATTGTGTAAAGGAAACGCTAGGAAACACAAGTAACGAAGCGTGTAATTGTAAAAAAAAGAACAGTCTGTTAAGCACTCGTGTTTATGAATTAGATATCTCAAATTGATTCATTCTGTTTCAGAATAGGATTTATGTATTATGCAGGTGTGCTCGGAAAATCTATTTTAAACTAGGATTTATGTTTAACTCACGTGTTTCGAAACGCCAGTGATTTCTGCCTAATCGGAAATTGTTGAAGGTTCGATTGGCACACATTACCCTTGACTATTTGAGCAGGCTACGCAAACGTGAATGCTTCTGATCATTAGTTAAATGCATGATGGAGATAACACCTAATTTACTGGGATATAATAATGGTGGGGCTTTAATGTGCTTTCGATGGATATATGAATTTGTTTTAAAATATTAAAACATTTCTTTTTTTTTTCTACTAATTTAAAACATTTCGGAAAAGTCTAAATTTTTTTTATCGAGAATCATATTGAATTAAATATTTTATCATTTTTAAGAAATATATATTTGTATGTTTTTAATTGGGAATCTGTAGGAAAATATAACTTTATGAATCTTTTATTGCTGCACAATATTTGAATATCTCAATATTAGTTCGCATATCTTTCTTCTTTAGATAAATTTTTATTAGATAATCTTGAATGGATAAAAAATGTTTTTTACTTACAATGCCTGATCTTTTAATATGAAATACAATTCTAAGATTATTTTTTATTCAAAAGTTTTCCATGATTATTTAATATATTACTGTATTCGACCTATTCATGAAAATATATGGTACTTAAATCTGTAATTATACTTTATTTTTTTTATATTTTTTAACTATAGTTATATCTAGTTCATAATAAATGTATTTCCCCAACTTGGGGACCCAGAAAGAAGTGAGGGAAAGAGGAAATTCCTATGGGGATTAAGTTATATACTCGGTAAATGCCCGTGCAAAGCCGGGCTAAACGGTGCGGGAAGAAACCCGTACGATTGGGCAAAGAAGTCAAAAAAATTTCGAAAAAGGGAATTTTAAAGGCATATTAATAGAGAAATCACATCCACTCCTGCAAATGCTGATATTGATAGTAGAAGTAGAAAAAGTAGAAAAATTACGGGCAACACAACGCCGGGCAATGCAGCTAGTCTAGTTCATAATAAATGTATTTCCCCAATGTGGGGGAATGAATTGCAAGATATTCTTCTAATTTCAAAGTAACTTTCTTTCCTTTTATGGTAATAAGATTCCAAATTCCTTTTACAGTGACTTGGATATATTTTTGACATTTCTGGTACATTTCATCCCGAATTCTACCTTCGTTATGTTCATTTTATAAATAACATCTACTCAATGACCAGTTGATTCTTTCTTTCACTCATCGAAGCTCCTTTGTTTACCATTCACGTCTGGAGGATAACTTTTTTTTCATTAAACGTTCTCTTTCTCGAGTGTGTAGATTATCTCATACTTCAATCCTTCGAAGGGGGAGGGGGACGTATGGGCGCCAAACGATCGGTGCAAATGTTTGCTCTGAACCTAACCCTCTGTCTTTCGTTTTTCTTCGATTCCCCCTCCATCGCTTCTAGTTCTTTTCTTCTTTTGTACCGTATCACCTCCTCCCTCGAACCAATAAAGAAAGAACTGTTACGGTAGAGTATACTGTACAGTCGAGAAGAAAAATCGATATTAGCAGTTCTAGTCGATGAAAGCTCGACATTCGCGGTATTCGATACGTCCATGGACTGAAAGTCCCAGTTTAAAGGTAAACAATGACTGAAGACTTGAGTAAATAAGTTTGCAGACGCCTGTGGTATTGGAAGTGTCTTTAGTTGCCGATGTGATAAAAAAAATCTGGGACAACCATTGTTATTTATTTCTGCAGGAAGTTATTAAAGAATTTTACTTTTTAGCATTTGCTTCATTGTTTACATAGTATTTTTAAATAAATTGAAACGAAGAGAAAGCTCAAAGACTCCGAAGTATTAAAGAATTCTGATTCGTAAACCAAACTAAGGAGCATATTGAATGTCGATGTCTGGAATCAAAGCGATTTGTCTCGGAAAAACAATTTCGAGTGAAGTTTCTTTCTCTCAATAACATATGAAAAGATATTAGACTTCTACTTTCCAAAAGTTTTACATAGCATTTTTAAGATCATGGCAGACATTTTTTGTATGTACTACGAAATCGTAAAAATAAACTACAAGATCAATGCTTGAAGGAATTACAAAATAGCTTAATTTTTAAAATATGGATGTTTATTTTTAGCTTCTGATGGTGATATAGTGATAATAACTAATACGCAACATGAAACATTGTTCCTACACAGTTTTCTTGGAGCATAATCAAGGCTTGGTTGAAAAGTAATGCCTCTAAAGCCACAATTTCTTTATTTGTTATCCAGTTTTCATAATTATTGTTGTTCGTCACTATAATGCACTATTCACTTTTTGATGTAGCATTGATCCCTTTCCACGCATCTACCCTAACAATTGACTAGTTAGACAAAACCTTTGGAAAATAATCCTTGCGGTTGTTATCGACATCAATCTTTAATGATATTTTTCATCTTGCTTTTAAAATGAAATTGGTGTGCTTTAAGGATTTCATCCTTGGGAAAAGGTGATAATCTCAAGATTAGGGCTATACGGTGGGTGCGGTAGAGCCTTCTTGAATTGCAGGCTTTACAACCCCTCTTATGTTATGCTGTTTGCGTGTAGGTGAACGTTGTCGTGCTCCAGAATAGGTCCCAATTATTCCAGATAAGACGCAACTTCTCCACAACTTACCATTTCAAATGAATGATCGTTATATTAACTCTTCCTAAGGATCCGTCTTCGTTTCAAATGTGTCTAAATACTGAGATTTTTAGTATTAATGTTGATTACAACTGTTCGGGTAATTTGAATTGTTTAGAAAATTTTGTGTTAACGTTTGATTTTGCCAGAAAATTTGAAATCTTTGATTTCGTTTTGCAGTATAGTATTACTCTGAGTCTTTGTAGCTATTCGGAACTAATTTAGAAGGAAGGTTTTGGAACAATAGTGTAAATCTTTGATTTATAGGTGAGATGTCATACGGGAAATTTTCAGAATTTCTTAAGACTTTTTGATTAGGCCCCCCCCCCCCCTCCTCTATCAAAATTTCTGAAAATATTCCAATAGTTTTAGGAATTAAGGACAACCTATGCTATTTTAAATTATAAAGTCATCCTCACATACAGCCATCACTATTTTTCCATGAGTATTATTACAATTTTACATTGCGCATGTTGGTGATAGCAAACTTTTAAAAAATTATTCACTTCTAGAACACATTCTCCATTAGACATTAATTTCCTTAATAGCTAAAAATAGTTTTATAAAATTTACATTGGTAGACATTTCTATTTTTTTATACATATTTGATTATTCAGTGGTGTAACGAAGAATATTTGCCCCCTCCCCCCGCAAAGTCAGGTTTTGGGACCCAAGCCGGACCTTACAAAGGGTATGTAATTATTGGGCCCACCGACAATCTGCGATGCGGGGGTGTACGTTACACCAATGTGATTAACTATATATTATCCAATGTTT
Organism: Trichonephila inaurata madagascariensis; assembly: GCA_019973955.1. Taxonomy (NCBI): domain Eukaryota; kingdom Metazoa; phylum Arthropoda; class Arachnida; order Araneae; family Nephilidae; genus Trichonephila; species Trichonephila inaurata. The sequence continues at coordinate 299,379 of BMAV01018653.1, read as the reverse complement.
TTTCACTCACAAAATATTCCTAGTAATGTTAAAATAGATAATTGTCATAGTCTTACTGCAATGGCTTGTAAATGTAATACCTGCAGGGAAATCAATGTACTTTTTGATTTTTAATACTTTACTTTACTTAATTTCTTTTAAAAACCATTTCATCTCTCTTAAGCTATTATCAAATAGAACGAGATGTATAATGAAAGTATTTATTGATATAAAAAAAGTATGTTCAGATCTTAAAAATCATTAAGATAGATAACTTCAAAATATTCTTAAAATTCAGAATATGTGTGTGGAATTTGAATTGTTTTAACTCCTTTCCCCATTAATTATGTTTTGGTAGAAATAGTGATTATATGTTTTCTTCTCTTCAAATATTTATTTAAAAAATGCTTTACTTTCATTTGTTTATTTCATTTAGTGGTTGTCATTATTTTCTAAGAAGATATATTTACTTTAATTTAACAAGTACCTATTAAACTCGTTGTTAATTATAGTTATTTCAGCTTTCTCAAAACAATAATTTTAGTATGTGTACGCTTTTTTTGTGACTTTTTAAACTCTACATTTAATCTTTGTTAACACAATTCCTCCCTCTTTAAATAAAAATAGATACATTTTACAATTTATTACTTTCCCCTTCATATAAATACCATGATATATTATTTTATGCCGAGTGTCATTTCTTAAAATTTACAATTTTTTATAAAATAAAAAAAGTAAGCTTTTCATTTATTATTCTCGCATTGATATGACGCTAAAAAGATAATAAGAGATCGTTAAGACCACAAACAATGATCTGAAAGATCTCAAAAAAGTTGGATAAATCATCTCCAAGTTCTTAGCTGTGAAGCCTTTATTTCCTCAATCAATCTTATACTTTCAATCATTTGTCTTTGGCAACTTGTGTTATCGAAGTTTCCTCAAGGTCTCATTAAGTCTAGTTTGTCAATCTGAAATGAGTATTCGATTAATTCGGTGTGAAAAATATTATGATGGAGTGAAAAATCAATTAAAGCTGCCACTCATCTCATCTAACTCTTCTTTCGTATGACTTTGAATTTTGTTATCGATTCCCGGTTCAGTGCTGTTGGTCATATTGTCAATATTATTAGTTAGTACGAGGGTTGGGGAGTAAGTCATGGCAACTATTTTTTTTTCTTATAAGTATGTGAACGGATCACAAAAGTACATATGTCGTGTGGAAGTTCTGCAAGCATAGTGTGTATGCAGTACACGGATGGCTCTGTGATAGCTGGTAGTAGCTCAGTGAGGGCTGTGAAATCAGTCAGTTGGTGAGTGTCCCGTGTTGAGTAGCGTGCTTACATCAAAATAGCCATTCTCCGAGAGAGAAATGCGATGGAATGTCACAGTGAATTAGTGGAAGTCATTGGGAATAATGCCCTACCATACCGTACAGTAGCACGGTGGATAGGAAAGTTTCAGCAAGTACGTGTGTCAACCAGTGATGAGCAACGTTCGGGACGACCGGTCAGTGTGCGGACCGACTTGGCACCTACCGTCATCGAGCAGCTCATGAATTACATTAAGGGTCATGTACTACATTAAGGGTCTTAAGGGACAGGTTTGTCATGCCAACTTTATGTGTACTGTGTTGTCATTCTTTTGCACCGTGAAGACCATATTGCCCTGTATACTGTCGTAATAAATTAGTGTGTTACGATATCTCAGTGCTATCCATTGTCCACACATGTAGTTAACACCTTGAACTTTCGTCTGTATATGTCACATTTTCCAACCGGACTGGTATCTTCAAAAGAAAAAGAAAAAATAGTTGCCATGACTTTTGCCCCAACCCTCGTATTTTCAGCATCAAAACTAACTTAAATGTTATTTTGGAAATTTTGCACCTGGAATTATTCGATTATATTTAGAGATGATCTCATGCAGCATTTAAGAATAGAAAACAATTTGGTACTATAATTTAAAAGACTGTAGCTGATTAGGTTGGATAGATTTATATTAATATATATTTTTAATTAATACTTTTTTGATAAAAAAAAAATTAAAGATTTCCTTATCTGTAAGTGTTTTGTATTGCTTTATTTTAATAAATCTTTCAATTTTAATATATATATATATATGTCTGGAATATTTTAAAACTAACTTATTTTTTTAAAGTATTTTTGATAGAATGAAAAAAATTTCATTTTTGTCCTGTTCGTTATTTTTCGAAATTTTTATAATAATTTGCAATTTTTAAATTTTATCAATCATGTTTTTTCATTTTTAAATTGGTATACTTCGAAAATATTTTAGAATTTTGTATTGATTATAGAGTAAGTAATAATTTCATTAGAAACATATATATTTGCAATTAGAAATAATGTTAAAAATATGTTAAATGTGCATATATAATAATGAGTGAAAAAACATGCTTTATTTATTTAAAGAGGGAGAAAACACGCTTTATTTATTAAATCTATAACATCTTTCAAATGAAGTAATCTATTGATAAATAATATTTAATCTTAAGTGTTTTTTTTTTTTTTTTTTTTACTTTAGAACTGCAAGACTTGACTCGCAGTTTTACAAAAAGTTTTATCAGATTATTATTTTTTTTTTAGTTTAAATATTAAGTATCCATTACGACATGAAGAAAAAAACAGGGCAATTTCAGTTTCAATAAATTAGTTGATTAAGAGTAATTCTGATAAATTAATTCATACATCATAATTTTTTTGTAATCTAGCAATTTTCAATTTAATTGATAATTAAGTTGTGAAGTTAGTTTCTAAACTTTTATAAAAATTTCTGACTGACCTTTTTCTAACGACTATTTTTATGACATGAGAAAAAAGAAAATAAAAATGCTTTTAAGCTAATTTGATCTAAAAAAAAAGAAAGGCGACCTTTATCGGAGATTTTGGCTCTGAAAAAAAAAAGGTTTTATTCTTTAAAAAAATACATCATTTTAAAGAGATTTAGCTTTATGAATTGGTGAAAAATAAATTACTTATTTTTTTAAAAGATCTGCTGTTTTATTTTATGTATGAATAACAAATCAAAAAGTCTAAGCTTTTACTTTGGAATAAAAATAAAGATATTTTTCCTATAGAATTAGAAATGTTTTCGATTTGTGGAATAAGTCACGCAACCTGGTGGTGTCTAGTCGGATAAAAAAATATTAACTTTTTTTTTTGAATAAATTTTCTTATTTTTATATTTCTAATCTTTCCAAAATTTTTTAGAAATTTTTACTAACTCTTTGATATTTTCTTGCTGAATATATTTAATTAAATATTTTGTTACAAATTAATTAGTTAACTATATAAATTTATTATTATTATTAATTTGTGTTTTTAAACTATATGAAAAGCTTTGATTTTGATAGTTAACCATAAATCAGTTAATAAAAAGTCGTTACTGTGAGTGCTTTCAATGATGAAAGATTGTCATTTTTAACTTTTTGTAATTAATTTTTTATGCTTATTATTTTATATTGATACATGTATAAATAACATATAATTATCTTTTTCGTTATGTTCCAGTTGTTAAATTAAAATTCCTCGAATAATTTTTCGAATTAATTCGAAGTTTTATTATATTTATTTATTATATTTTTTTAGCTTATTTTTCATCGCCTAAAATATCTCAAAATCTAAATTATTTGAAAAACATTCAGTAATTTTTGCATGTTTAAAGATAGAAGTAATAAATACTCATAAAATATAAATTCTAAATAATTATAATTCCCGTTCAAAATTTATTTTATAGGAAGCACAAAATATAATTGATCAAATATTAAAATACTATAGTATGAAATTAAACTCCCGAAAATATCTTTTTAGGAAATCTTGTTGGACTATATAAAGAAAATAAAAAAAAAACCTTTTCGTTATAGATGAGTTTTATCAATTACATATTTTCTTATGGAGTGAAGTAAATTAAATTAATCTGCTAAGTTCTTCATTCTAAAATACTTCAAATCAGGATCTATAGTTTAAACTTCGTTAAATTAATTTCTGATAACTCTTACACATATGAGTTGCAAGTTGAACAATTTTAGAAGTTAAATATTTTTGCTTGAAATCATGGAAACCATCATCCTAATATTCACCTATTGAATTCGATCTAATTTAATATCATGGGAACTATTCTTTAATTTCTTTCAAAAATATAACTATAAGCATAATTTGTTTTCTATTATAAGATTAATATAATCATCATCTCTAAAATAATTCACTTGCTGTAAGATAAAATATATATCGTTTTAAAAGTTAACACATTGTAGGTTAATGTTTTATGTTATGTAGTTAGATCTCTGGCTAGATTTTCTGGCTAAAATGAATTATTGACAAATGGATTCTGCAGAAAAGAATTATTCTTCTTATTTTAAAGGACGAGTCAGCAGGCCTTGCCAAAAATCCATTTATTTGCCCTTATCCTTCTGATGTGTGAGTTTTCCTTTTAGGCAAAGAGATAGAACGGTATATCATCTCACCCATAAATCAGAGTACATTGAGAGGAGAAAGGGGAATAGAATCTATAGATTTTATGTGAAAACTTTGACTTGAGGTTTCAAAAAAAATCACTATTATGTTGCATTTTTCCCAGAAATTTTTCATGGTTTCTCTTTTTTTTTCATTTATTTCATTTAGCGTCTCTTTGTATGAATTTTCTATGGGACTGGAATTCAGTTTATGAAAAATGGACATTTTTACATTCAGGTGTTGCAAGGCAAGTATTATTTGATGGGGTGTTAGAAAAATTCTTCATTCTGGTTCAGAAAATATAAAGGGACAATCTTGATTTAAGTTTGTTGGTGGTTTTGAAAATTTTGTGGTTTAATATAAAATCAGCTTTGTGTGAAAAGAAGTTTGGTGAATTTAATTTTTGTATGGAAGGAATCAATTTATGTAAATATTGGTATTAAAACTAAATTAATTAAATCACACACTATCATTTGCAATGATTTGGTGGGGAGGGGGACATATTTTGCATTTCTAATATACAGTCGGACTTCTATATAACGAAGTCACTAAATCCCGGAAAAAGTTCGTTGAATGGAAAATTCGTTATATAGAGGTTCATCTTTTAACACACTTTATAAACCACATAAAAATTTTTTTTAAATTTATAAACACTATATATTAAAAAAGTAATTATACGCACCTTTTTTTAAAAATTAATATATGTTTATTTTATATATCTTACCCATCAAAAAAGAAAGAAAGAAAGAAAGAAAAACTGTAAGGAAAACAAGAAAAAAAGAATGTCGAAGAATTCACTGTATTTTCAATATTAAGAAAAAAAATTTATACAAAAATTAATGAATTTTAAGGGCATTTTATAATTTAAAGCATACAAGCAATATTAACCATACATTATTTTATAGTTAGAACTCGGGGACACGGGACAACTCCACTGAGGGTGAAAGGGGATATCGAAGATTTTTCTAGTGAACTGGGAAAAGGGGTTAAAGGTTGCACTTCTTGGATGAAACGTCCAGAACTCTATTGCTCTCAGCGAGTTAGGATCTAATAAAACCGGTTCAAGGTTTATGACCACCATAAAATGTGTTAAAGAGAGAATAACGTGAATTTTTTTAGAAATACTTTAAAAAAAGGGAAAACAAAAATTCAATCACAAAAGAAAAAGTTCGTTATATAGAAAATACAATTCGCTATAGAGAGGTTATTTTATGAAGAAAATTGTGAAATGTTCAAGGTTCCAGAAAAAAGTTCGCCATATAGAAAAATTCGCAATGTAGTGGTTTGTTATGTAGAGGTTCGACTGTATTTATTAAAATATGTATACTTTGGTATGTATCCTATGTGTTTATCATCAAAATGATTTGCGGCACTTTACACTATATGTTCTTATTTTTATGTGATTATATGATTATCACAATCATTTAAAAACTAATCGACAATCAGGATGAAAGCCTTCTTGAATTTAAAACACAACAAATTTAATTTCACAACGAAAGCGTTTTAACAAGTGCTTGCAGCTTTGTGCAGCGAATCTCTCCTAGCGGAAGTCTAAACAGCAATTGAGATTCATTCCACTCTTTCTTATTATAAAACAACTTTCAAAGCAAACAAGTTGCCGTTGCGGAAAAGATAAATGCATTCACTGGTGTTGGTAAGTATCATGAAAAACAAGGAATATAAAAAAAAAATTTTTTTTAATCAATTCCTACTTAGATCAACAAAGAAAAAATTTTATTTTAGCTACTTTTTATTAAATAGTTACGATTAATATAAATATGTATATACATATAACAGAATCACAACATTAAGTGGTAATTAATTTTTATTAATTTTTTAATTATTTTCATTTAATTTATTAATTTTTATTAATTATCGTTAAAGTGTCGTACTGTCATCCAAAACAATCGTGTATATAAAATTTCAGTTCACCCAGAAGGCTTTAAAACGTGAGAAAAAAACCTTTTCAAGTTTTGACACAAGACGCTAAAAGGGTCGCTAAGTTGCCAAAAACGATGCCAACGAGCTGTATTTGTAATTCTTTGAATAATTAGTTTTAATTAATTAATTTTTATTAATTATAATTACTGTATTGTCATCTAAAATAATCATGTATATAAAATTTTAGCTCAATTGAGCGCTTTGAAATGTATTTTATTAACGATTGAAAATTCCACCAAGATAAATAGAGAGAGTGAGCTAATAGTAGGAATTGAAAAAATATTTACACAAAACACCTACTGAACAGAAATTGTAAATAATAATGAGAATTCAATAGAAATTAAGTACAACATAAATGATAAAAGTACAATTTGGTTAATAATAAAAGTACAATTCCATTCAAACAATAACATTTATTTGTGTTGATTTGTTCGGGTTCTAAATAACCATTTTTTCAAAAAAAAAACTATTATTTTTGTATTAACATTAATTAAGAATTAAGATTTAATTTTTATCATATATTTTTTCTGTTAGATATCCATAAATAAAAACAAAGAAATAGACAATTAAGTATAACTTTCAATAAAAATCGTAAATTAGTTCACACGTCAATGCCAAATCGAATTGCTGACACACAACACAGTTTTACATTAAATTTGAAATAGAGCTCTTAAAATAGTTTAAACTTAATTGTTTAATGATCATTTGAATTTCCCATTTAGATAACACATTCAATTAGGTATTGCGCATTTCTTAATTATGTTCAATTGTTCAACTTATCAAACATCATTCATAAATATAGTTGGTACTTTGAAAAAAAATACTACTACGAAACTTTTCTTTTATATAAATGCCAGAATCTGATTTTCGTGTAGTTCTATATTTCCTTTCATTATATAAAGTGTATTTCTCTTTTCTTCTTTCCATGGAATCCTTTGCCGAATTACATTCCTTAGCGAAAAATAAAAACTCTCTTTAGAAATTAATATCGCTCTTCACCATCTATTTTGATCTTCCTTTTTCAAAATGAGAAATGATATCTCTCTGCTAAAGGTTTGCGAGAAGTTCCTAATGATAGAGGGTTTGTCTTAAAAAGAAAAATATTTTGATTGAAAGTTGTATCTCTCTTTCTGATTCTCTCACTCCTTTCTGAAAGTTTATTTTTATTTATGTTTTGTAATGATTAGTTGTATCTCAACTGATTATTGCCCTATTCTGAAAATAAATGAGTGTTCCTTATCATTTGAATAACTTCCGTTATACTATTTTATTTAATTATCATTTGTTGATTACGATATTAAAAATAATGGATATGTAATCAGAATTTCGTTTTTTTATTTTGTCAAAACAAATCCAATTTTTTTTAGAATAATGAATCATAAAATCATTTGAATTGCAAAAAAATATAGTGAATATTTTTGTCATCAATTCTTATATGAGATTCTTGTGTATTTTAATAAAATCGAAATTTGAATATGTCTCCAACTTATAAAAAATTGTGAACAATAATGCATAAGTGATTATGAACAACATTAATTTTTAGTATCAAAACAATATAAAAAGCGCGTTGAAATTTCAGATATTCGTAAAATAAATGCATTGTGAAAAATTTACTAATAATATATAATCTATAATTAAAATTTTAGTGCCCGGTTGATATTTACAGAAATAAATTGATATCAATTATTAGAATAGAAAGCTTAAAGTTTTATTTTTACCGAGATTATGCGAAAAAATGAGAACATTCTAACTAATAAATTAGACGGTTATACACGCATTAAAATATTAAAGATAATTTTTTAAAATGTTGAATGCAAAGTTTTGATAAGAGCAGTTTCAACCACTAAAGGGATATACGGTGGCTCTTACAATTTTCTATAAAAGTTAATATTTTCGACTTATAAAAATTAATGTATCGAAGTTGTAATTTTTTTTGTAATATCTGCAACTTATACTTATTAAAATAACAACATCAATTTTTAAAACGTAGTATAACTATTATTTTCAAAAATTAATAATAAAAAAACTACTAAAAAACCACTCCACAGAAGTCTTCGAACACTTAAAAAAATCACCTCAACATATAGCATAACATATTACAATATATTACATTTATTTCTTAATTTAGTACTTAGTAGGATATCTCTTAACGTGTCTTCAACATACTTTTAAACTACTTGGTATAGATTTCATCATTTTTGTAATTTTTGCATCGATGTTTGTCCATTCTTCTGTGATTATTGTTTTTTACTTCACATTTTGTTTTTGTGTGTCATGTACTTGTCAAGTCTTGTTCCTTACTTAAAACTCAAATTCTTATCGAAAATGCGTTACTGGGTTTAAATCAGGTGATTTAGGTGGTGTCTTTCAAAATTTGGAGACAGTTATAGAGAAACCAGTGGCGTACATTAGGACAGATCGTACAGTGCACTTAGGGCCATTACCTTGTTAAAAAAATGAAATCATCTCCAATACCCAAATTTTGGGGGAATAATGTCAAATTGTTCTTTAAAATATTTGCTGTAAAATCTGGTGTATAACGTGCACTTTTAACACAAAATATAAGATCGAAATTTACAGGTGCGTGTTATACGCCGAGTATAAAAATGAGAGCTTTAAATATGAAAAGAAGATGAGCATAGACAAAAAATTAGACTTCTGTATGTATCGAAATATTGTTTATTTAAATAAATGACATTCCTTATGAACTTAAAGGGGAGGGTTATAGTTCTAGAAGTATACTATTTTCTTCTAAAGCTTGGAATAATGCCTCGAATAAAATGACTTCAAAACATTTGAGCATTGCACAAATATAATTCAAGTTTCTTCGTAAAAAAGGGGGCGTTATACGGCGAATATACCTGCAAATTAAAAATTGCAGCTTAAAAGTATAATTGCACGTTATACGCCAAATTTTATGGTGAATAAAGTTCATGATTCTAAATACCATAAAAAAATACCAAATTACCTGATCTTGAAATCCCCCGCACAAGAAAACCTCCACCTCTATGATTCACAGTTCCAACTAAATTCGTGGCATAAAGTTTCAGATAGTTCAATACTGACAGCAAATTGGTTAGTATGATAGCAAATTCAACATTTTTAGTTCCAACAAGCGTGCAGTAGTTTGGAGAAGAGAAAACTGATGAATCTCTAAAATCAAAGAATCAAAGTTTTGAAAAGTGAATTCAAATTTTATGCCGACGTAAAACAATACATGTTGTATGTCAAACGATGAAATTCGTTTTTCTTGCTTTGATTAAACAGGGCAACCCATTATGATTATGTTTCCGTTGAAAGGTTACTATATTGGCGAACTTAGTTAATAATTTTACCCCCATATCTGTTGTGTTTTACAAAACTTTAAGTGGAAAGATCGTTTGTTCCAAAAATATGCATAGAAAAAAATGCGAATTTAGGTATGTAGAGTACTCAAGATAAATATGGCAACCTTGTAAAAAGTCTAAAAAATTCTTGATATTGTGATGATATTTCAAACCCTTTTTGAATTTTTGATCACTATAAGTTGGTTTAATACACCTAGAGCAATTGATAAAATAGTGCTTACTTTTTTACTTTTTAGAATATGAACTCTTCGAATTTTTTTACCATTATTAATTTCATTATCGGTGAAAGCAGACATTTGAAAATATTTGGATCCAATTTATTCGTACTAAAGCAATAGCCCCTGTTGTTCAATGTATGCTTCTTCCTCTCTCTTCCAGTTTATATATTCTAATAATTTTGAATTGAATTTTATCGTTTATGGAAATAAGTTTTGCTGTTAGAATTTATTTTTCTGAATATTTCTGTTCCAGTAATAAAATTTATCTACGATATTGAATTGATAATCAAGCACACATATTGGATGAGGCTATCTTATAAATTTTAAACCGTTTTCGACTGTTCTAGAAATTCTCAAAAATGGTTAGGGGAAAAAAACAGAAATAAAGTGTGAAAATATATTATTCAACACTTATTTTCTGAAATTGGTTTACTGTATTTCTAAAATTAGTACTTACAAAAGAAATTTTGTGATTTCTATGTTGTATTTTATTTTAAAAAACCGTTATATATTACATGTCATCTCATGTAAAGAAATTCGTTTTTCAAATTTCTACAATAATTTAAAATTGTTAATTCAGAGCATTACAACGTATCGCACTTTTGTTCACTTTTTGAAGTATATTTATTACAAAGTATTTTTTTTTTCTGTGACTTCTAAAACCAACAAATGCAATACTTAAAAATATTCAGTTTCAAACATGTTTCACGATTCGGTAGAAATTTCGCATTCATATACAAGTCTGTTCTGTATTCTGCTATTTTTATCTGCAACTTGAATTCTGGAACAGTTTGGGAAAACTATACAGGAAAACCCTTTTGAACAGGGAAATTTTTCTTTTACTTTCTCGAAATAATAATAACGAGAATAAAAATAAAATCCAAGAGAAAAAAATAGCGCCTTTGGAACAAAAACATTTACATTCGTTCTTGAGATGAAGGAATATAACGAAATTTGCATTTTGGGAAGAGAGATAAGAAAAAAGAAACTCTGAAGCTTTTCGAAAGAAAAACATCATGAAAATTTCCTATACCAAGTTTGATTTTTTTTTTCTTTCTTAGAAATAGAATGCATTTCAGTTGAAGATTTGTTTGCGAGTCAAGATGTTTTCTCATCATATTGATGATTGTTGTTATAACTTTCCATTTTGAAAAAAGTACGTTATCCACATTTATTATTTTTTCGAACAAGTAATCTGCTAGATAAATTTATCACTTAAACTAAAAGAATAAAACTCATGACTTAGTTCTGGAGCTGCCCAGCTGAAAATAAATGAATTATGTTGGAGAACTTTATCTGTGTTATATGTTTTATTGAATGTATGCTGGTTTTTGTTAACCTTTTGGGGATATTTTTAAAAGATCCCACGAGGCAGAAATGATTGTTCATAAAAAGCATTATTTAGCTTTATTGTATTTGATCCCATGGAAAAATTTTAATTTTTGTACAATACGCCATTCTGTATGCATTTGAAATTTTATAACTATCCTGGATTTTTTATAATTTTATAAATATTAAGAAATTGCGAGGGATTTTTTGGATGTTTAGGGTCAACTCAATAAGAATATATATATATATATATATATATAATAAATCCCTCTAGTGTCCTTTTAATAAACTCTTTTTTTTAATAATCTGTATATAACTTTTAATTCTTTGGTTCAAATCTAACGCGCTAATCTTAATCGTAATCGAATCGAAACATTGCATCAGAAAATCTCGTTCCCACCCATTCTAATCAATCATATCTTTTGTTACAAAGAAGTCACGCGATCTTCACTGCCGGTATAAAAGCGAAAGGTTTTTGTGCTCAACCCTCTTTGTCTTTTTTTTATTAGCTATGTGATCGTCGCTGATTTTCTTCTTTATTTGTGTGTGTGCGTCCCAGTTACTTAATTATCCCAAATGGTGTTAAACTTCATATGTCTGTGTACTGTTTGAAATATCCTACTACGTCAAATAAATAAAAGTAAAAAGTTCCAAGTCTCCTCAAGATTCCCACAACTACAACATAAACATAATATTTAATGAGCAAGAAAAAAAATCTACTCGGCACAGTGTATTTCATTTACATATAATTGTTTTAAGAATATTAGTATAATAAAAGGTGATTTATATGAAAATTTTTCTGGCAAAAGAAGAAAAAATGACATTTTCAAAACATTCTCCTTTTATGAAAAATGTTATTATTATAATAATATTTTGCCTACACATAGCAAAGACTTCTGTACAGAGCTTCAACTAGTGTTTTTGGAACTTATAGTTTGAAAATGTGGTTTTATTCATATTTTAGTACAGAGTAAAAATGTTAATTGAAAACTCGTGTTATTATTTTAATTGATCGGAACTCTGAAAATAATGTGAATTTTTCAAAATTCCTCTGTTCAGGCTCTGTAAAATGTCCTAGTTATGTATAGGCAAAATATTATATTGTAAAAATGTTTTTCACAAAAGGAGAATGTTTTGAAAAAAGATGTCATTAATTCTTCATTTTTTGCCGAAAAAAAACGCCTTTTAATAATTTTTTCATCTAATTATATTCTTATAATTTTATGCGTGTTTTCTAATTCAACTGACTGGATATAAAAAAAAATTCATTTATACGTTTTTTTAAAAATCACTGTTCCAAACGTAGTCATTCATCTAAATAATTTAATATAATAATTTATATATAATATATATCATACATAACTGTTTACTTGATTCTATAGTCTTGATTTTTTTGTTTGCTTGGTTTTAAATAAAAATTTCTTAATTAAATTAATTTCTCTGAAATAAATTGTATATATCTTTGTAACACATCTCTAAAACTTGTTCTTCTCCATTTTTGCTTTAAATGCATAAAATATATTTCAAATTTCAACTAAATATGCTTTATAAAAGATATCGTAGAAAGCATCGTTTAATGTAGTTTCAACTCTAAATTTTTAATTTAATTATTTATTTGTCACTGAATCGGTAGAAACATTACTTTTTATTCTTTTTGATACTTGTTTTGGTAATATATCTCGCGATTTTTTTACAAGATTTATTAATTTTCCATTATTATTAAAATTTTATAATTTAATTCTCCTTTTTGTCAAAATTACGTTACATATTAATTATCTCAAATTTTAATTCTTTCGCATCTTATTAGTTTCAAACATAAATAGAAAAATATTTTCTCTGTAACATTAATTTCGCTTTTGGCACACGAAAATTTTCACTACTCAATTCATTTTTAATTATGCATGTTAAGTGCGGATAAAAGGTTTCTATTTCAAATTTATTAAAAATGAAACATATAGGAATATTTATCTTATACTAAGTGGTCCCATCTAATAGATTTTAATCAGAATGTTCTTAAACATTTCCTTTGATTCAAAATTCTGATAAAAAATAAATATCTACGTGTCAGAATTTATTTTACGTTTAAAAGAATTCAGTATCTATTCCGTTTTTGTTTTAGTTTTTCACATGTAAAACATTCAAATGTTGTTGAAATAAACAGGAAAATATTTTTTAAAGCTAAATGTTCTTCTATGAATAAATTTGGAATCTGTATTATGAAAATATATATTATTCATTGTGCAAATTATTTAAAAAGTACGAAGGCAATTTGGAATATTAATACGAACATTATATTTTCTGATACATATCTGAATTTATTCTAATGTGTTGTGATTTTCTTTCAAATAAAAATGTTATTATCAAAGTTACATTCACAATTTTTATTTAAAATAAACGTTAAATAAAAATGACGCAAAAAGAATTTTATGACAATCCCCCATGTCGTGTCTTCAATATATTGAATAAAGAAGGCTTTCCAATACAGGAACAAGTCTTATTTTAATTTTCTTACGTTTCACAAAACAAGAGGTCACTTAATAAAACAACAGTTATCTATTAAAGTAGTTATAGAAAATAATCTTAAAGAGACTAAAGAAGGGGAACAGGCATTCCCTGACCCCACATGTACGCGTCTTCCTTCGGGGGCGATCCAGGGCAGAAGAGGGGGAAGAACCAGTTCCCCCTTCTCAAAAGAACAAGTAGTGCCCCTGGCTGTCGCTAATGGTCAAGGGAAGGCAGGGTTTAAATGTAGTTGTTACAATTTTTTTTAATTCATGCATTAAGCTTTTTTTTTTTAAATTTTAATGAGGAAAACGCACTTAATCCGAAGCTTCGATAAATGTTTGGCATTGTTAAAATATAACTAAAGGAAGAGAGAGTTGTAAGCGTTTAAGGCTGTCTTCGGCTAATGTTAAAGAATAGGACTCATATTCGAAATATTTTTTCAGATATAAAAGTACTCGAACATTAATACTATTTTCTGTAGAAAATCGCTTATTTTATCATACTACTCATTTTATCCGAGTTGACACATTTTTTTCTTTTATAAAATGTGTTTCGCATTTTTCTCCTATATCGTAATGTCAAATGAGCTATCCCTTTACATTTTAAAAGGAAAAAACTATCTATTTATGAAATATTTTAAAATTTTAAAAACACTATATTATAAACAAATACATGAGCTACAATGTCACGGATTTTTATAAAAATTGATGCATTTTTTCTGTTCGAAAATGTTCTCTGCGTTGAGTTCACTCTCTTGTACATATGGCGAAAAAACAGCCTTAAATATTTCAATTGTAGCAGTTTCTGAATAATTTTTTTATTCCTCATTTACTTAACGCATAAAATTTTTCACTTCAATTCATATATATTCTGTGACCATGTGAGCCAAATGATTATGGTCACGAACTAGAGCCACCTTTGTTTCTGTTGATTCTTGGGTTAGAGTCATGGGACTATTGTATACCCCTGCACACTTCTCAGGTACTGAGAAGTGCACAGACCTCCCCTCTCCCGGCTGCCACAGTGTACTCAGTGTTTAAAACCCACTGTGTAAAGCAGTGGAACTGTATTAGTCACAGAACCCAGGGGTTCCATGACGTAAAATTAGGGGTTCAAGACTCAGAATAAAAATTCGACAAGAAAATTATAAATATGTATGCGAAAAGGATTCACATTCTGTATGGAGTTTGTATGACTACTAGTATTTAAACTAGTATATTTAGACGGAGAATATTTCTCAACTTATGAGGCAACATAAACAAAATATAGAAACAAGTCAAATTAAGAATGTCAAATGCAGCTGCAGATAACTTGAATAGAGTTATATTTCAACAGTTTGATTTTTAAAAAAGTGCAAGAGAGAACATATGTATATCATTACTAAATATAACGCTTAGGTAGATGACACATAAAGCACAAATTTTTATGAACCATTTATATATTAACAATGTATTAAAACTTTTTGTGTGATAACAAATACGATACTTTTCTGAAATTGTCTTTTGATAAACAGTCAGATTTCTATATAATGAAGTCGATAAATCCCAAAAAAAAGTTCGTTATATGGAAAATTCGCTATATAGAGGTTCATCTTTCAATTTTCTTTATAAACCACATAAAGCAAATTTTAAATTCCTTAACACTATATATATTTTTTAAAAAAGTAATTATAGACATCTTTTTGTAAATTAATATATATTTATTTTATATATCTTACCTATCAAGAAAAAAAAAGAAAGAAAAACTGTCAGAAAAGTTTCTTGGCGCCTTTATCCACTTCCTGAAAAATTAGATTTTTTTTTCCTTTGATGTACAAGCACTTACGTTTTGACAATTTTGACCTACAAGAAACGAAGTTACCCGTACGACTGATCAACCCTACTAATAAATGAAGACTAGTTCAAGGACACGAGACTCCACTGAGGGTGAAAGGGGAAATTGAAGATGTTTCTAGGGAACTTTATAATGGGGGGTTAAGGGATGAAATGCCCAAAATTCTACTGTTCTTGGCGAGTTAAGCACCTAATAAAACCAGTTCAAGATTTATTTATTTTTTTGAATACCATAAAATGTGAAAACAGATAATAACTTGAAATGTCCAGAAATATTTCAAAAATAGGGAGAAAAAAAACTGAATCTCAAGAGAAAAAGTTCGTTGTATAGAAAATACATTTCGCTATTGGGAGGTTATTTAACGAAGAAAATCGTGAAATGTGCTTGGTTCCAGGAAAAAGTTCGTTGTATAGAAAAATTCGCATTATAGAGGTTCGTAATATGAAGGTTCGACTGTAGTAACTATAACATGTTGATCAATTTAAACTTTATTTTTTTAGATAATTCTTAAAGAGTAGTATACAGGTTCTCCGAAAACACCTTATAGATCTAAGGGTTCCGTGAGTCTAAATAGTTTGAAAACCATTAGTGTAGAGGGATAATGGTTGTAAAATCTATCAAAATTCCAATTTTCACGTTGATGAATCGTGAAAATTCAGAGTGGGGCTCCTGCTCAGACGTCGTTTTCGTCACTTGATCTCGGTGTAAAATCTCGAGGTTCGCCCCAATGCTCGTGCTGTTTCTAAATAAAACAATCATATATGGGAGGGGGGGGGGGGTCGTGATGTT
>BMAV01018653.1:261045-272877 GCA_019973955.1 Trichonephila inaurata madagascariensis | reverse complement strand
ATCGCTGTCTTTAATTACAGCAAATTTGAAATCACAGGGAAGTATTTTTCAAACCATAATAACTATTTAATTTTATTTCAAAAAGTTAAATCGACAGCTCATACTTTCACTTGCTTCGATGAAAAAGGAAAGGAAAGAAACAGTCATGTAAAGAAAAAGCAAGAATCAATATACGGCTTGAATTTCTTTTACATGATTTTGTTAGTTTTATATGTGTTTCAGTATAACTTATGAATAAATTCTTTATGCAGCTATAATTTTATTTCTAAGCTGTTTTATACTATGTATGAAGAATTTATTCAAACGTCTCTTGAAACGAAATTGAAGTGTAGTATAATACAAAAATGAAACTTTTCAAAAATTTTCCTAACCGAGTTATATTTTATAAGGGAAATATTACTTTGCGTTCTCGCGTAAATTTACAAATTCATCTTTTTCGCTTGTATTTGTTATTGAATATATGTATGCATTTTCAAAAAAACATTTAAATTCTCGTTTTTTCTGCCTTATAAAAACATAAAATGAAATTTGTGTTGATTGGTTTTATAAGATATTTTATAATATTATGTTGGGTGAAATTTATTAGATCAAATTTGTACATTATTTTTATTTAGAATTTTTTTTATTGTTACTGTTTTTGTTATTTATAAAAAAACTATCATTGTTTTCATATAAAACATATAAACTCTGATATAGATGATTTAATATATAAATATTAAATTTATATGCAAAAGATTTGATTTTTCATTACATATTTGTTTTGTTAAATATGTTTGTTCTCAGTTTTTATGTTTGTGAAATTATAAGTGTCATTTTTCCATAATCATTTAAGCTTTCAAAACATCTGTGCATTCTGTTACTATTTTTATGAAACCAAGATATCCAATATATTTAATGTGTATAAAAAGAAAATCATAATTTTAATCTAACACTCTTGGAGATGAAATATTTTTAATAGTTAAAATATATTTTCATTTAAATTTTTAAATAAATTTTTTACTATAGATTATTTAAAGATATATAGGTTTTATGAAATCAGGAAATTAAAACACAGTATTATTTGGTATAAAAGACAACTACGGCAATTCTGAGAAAAAATTACAAAAAAATTTCCTTATGTTTTTCCTTTTCTTTTATTTTTGAAAAAATGTTATTTTAACGCCGTTACTAAACATAACTAAAAAAAAAGAAGCAATTGAGCTTTTCATATCAACTTTCCTAAATTTCTGTTCTTAAATTCGCCAGTGTGTGACCTTCAATGAGTAGTTCATTGAAATGGATTCATGAAACGTTATAACTGATCACAAATGTTTGTCTGTGACACAAATCAGATTGAAACACGCATTTTTTCTGATACGAATAATTGCTTTATTTTCCCTATTCAAATATCGTATCTGTTAATTTGAACTTTCGGATTTTAGACATTTTTCTACCTAAAGATGAGTGCGTCATCTTTGGTGTTCGAGGGTTCACTTATATTATGCAATTAATTGTTTTAGAATTTTAATATTTTAATATAATATCTTTCAGAATGCGATGGCGAATAGTTTAATTTTTCAAGTTTAATGGTTTAATTTTAGCTATTTAATTTTTAACTTTTAAATTCTTAATTTTTAAATTTTTGAGAATTGGATATTTTACGATTAATTTACCAAGTTGCAATAGGGGGAAGGTTGGCGCCATCAAACTAGTTTAACCCCACTTATCGGTCCTAAGTCCGAGGTTGCACTTGGATATTTTATAAGTTTTTATTTTATAAATTTTTTTAATTTTGTTTGAAAACGTTAGAATTTTGTCTTCTATATTCGCCATTGATATTCTGAAATGGGATTTTTATGTTATAGGATTCATTTAGTTTCGATTTTTTTATTGATTCCTGTGTTGTGATTGAATTATATATATATACTGCCGTATGGAGAAGGTAGATCCATAAAGCATTTCTTAATCCTAATTGTTTGGCCTATTTCAGTGACAGCTTTAGGAATCCTATTAGGTCTCTATTTTAGTCCAAAGATTCTTTCTGTATTTTCAATATTAATAGCTCTACACCTCAAATTCTTGTAATTTCTGCTTTTATCTAATTTTAGTACGACATTCTTTTGCACCATTTATTTTACTTATATCTTGTCGGGTTTTGATATGTTTCTTAGAATCCAATTTCATTCTTTCTTAGCTTTGTAGAATTTACTATTTGCCTTTTGTTATTTTAATTTATTTTATTATACTATATGTATCGCTTAATTATAGAATTGTAATTAATTTATATACATTTACATATATATTTGGTTTGAGGGACAAAAATGTTTCATACATTAAAGATTCAAATAGATAATTGAAATTCTGAAAACGAGAGAGAGAGTGTGTGATTCATTAGTATTACTTATTTTCATATGATTTTGTATAGAATTAACTTATCGAGTTTCAAAAATATTAATTAAATGCATATATTCTTTTTTAAAATATATTTTTCATTGATTTAGAAAGAATTCTCCGTTCTCGTGGGAAAATAGCATATTACCTTTTATTCCATTTTTTGTTCCCAAACACTTTCTTATAATTAAAATTTAATGTTGCGTTTCGACTTTTACAGTATTAATTCTTGTAACAAATATCTATGTTTAAAGAGAAAAATGCTCCTTTTTTCCGAAAACTGTTTTTATAAAAATAGAAACTACATTCTCATTTACTAACGTCTATTAGTTAAACATAATTCAGAAGATTAACCTTTTCTAAGTAATTCAAAAGCAAAAAAAAATGAGGGTTTTTTTCCCTTAATCAAAGATATCATTAATTTTAATAAACTGCAATGAAATATATTCGGTCTAATGTATTTCTGTTTTTCTCTTTAGATAAACATCTTAATTATCGCATTTATTTCCCGGTAAGATTTTGATGTTTTATTTGTACATATCTTCGTCTGTTAAATCTTATTTTAATTCAGTTTTAGGTTTTCATTGAGCAGTATAAGCAATCAACATTTACTTTATCTGAAAATTTAATTTAAAATCTACGAAATAAAAATTTTGCTTTTTTTAAAATGCATCCTTTTTTTTCAGCATCTTATATTTGGAACTATTTTACCAATGTTTTTTTTTGTCCGAAATGTATCACTAAAACGAGAAAAAAATCCTTCTCGAGTTTCATTGATCGTTTGCTAGTAATCTTTTTCCCTATCACTTACTTTTTTTCTGTTCTTAGGACGTGTTCGAAAATAAGAGAAATGTTCTTCTTTTAGGAGGAAAGCGTTAAAACACAGTGGTTTAAATGAGCCCTGTTGGCTTTCTTAAATTACTTTCAATTACCTAACGATTGTTGGGTAGAAATTTCTGTCTCAACTCAACTCTTCTCCGAAAGCTTCTCTCTCTAAAGAAGAATTTTTTTCTTTTCTTTCGAATACTGTTATTTATTGAAAGAAAATGAATGTGTAATGAATTCGTATTGAACACTTTCATAGTATTTGCTTAAGTATTTGACGATATTTAATTTAATTTTTTATTTGCATTTATCTTTGATATAATCCGACGTTTCCCATATAAAAAGGATGCCTTTTTGATGTGTTACTTTTCGTCTGATCATTAAATGTAAATTCAAATGTAAATTAAATGAAAATTCAATTTACTGCAGTGTGACTATTTCTCTCTTTAATTGCTTATAGCGACCATTAAGTGCTAATTTAATTTTCGGGTATTATACAAAATATGCTTAAGGTATCCGACTACGTTCGGAACCTCGATTTTAAAAAAGCGCATAAACGGATCGTTTTCATGATATTTAGTGTCACTTAGATTAGAATACATGTATAAAATTCTTTTAAGGACATTATGACAAAAAAAAATTATTTAAATACAATATTTTGGCAAAAAATTAACTTAGAATAACCTTTTTTCCAAATGTTCTCTTTTTGTAAAAAATGCTTCTTTTGTATTAATATTTTGCCTGTACATAGCTCAGACCACTGTACAGAGACTCAACTATGAATTTTGAAAAATTCACGTTATTTTCAGAGTTACAACCATTTGAAATAATTATCGGCGTATTTTCTTAAAATTTCTCCCTTTTGTTTTCGTAAAACATGGATAAACCGACTTCCAAGTTATGCGTTTCAAAAATTCTAGTTGAGCCTCTGTACAGAGGTCTGAGCTATATACAGGCAAAATATTAATACAATAGAAGCATTTTTTACAAAAGGAGAACATTTGGAAAAAAGGTTATTCTAAGTTAATTTTTTGTCAAAATATTGTACTTAAATAATTTTTTTTTTTTGTAATACTATTCTTAACTCAATTTTATATACATTGTCTAATCTAAGTGACGCTACATATCATAAATATTATCCATTTACACGCTTTTGCAAAATCACGGTTCCGAACGTAGTCGGATACCTTAAAACTATTTTTCTTTTGTCATTTCGATTGGTGCTGATTCTTGCATAATACTCTAGGTCATCAGGTGATACTCATCCTGCGAGCCGCATGTGGCCCACTGACCTTTTCTGAGTGGCCCGGTCTCATGGCTCATTGCACTAAGAAATTCAATTATTTAAGAACATTGTACTAAAAATTTAGTGAGAAATTCTACCAATCAAATCTATCAGTTTTACTATCCATTTGCTTTTTTCCATAATAGAATGTAAACAAGAGGGTGGTTATAGATAAAAGAAAATCGAAAACCCCACAACTCAGTAAAAAAATGTATAAAAGTAAAGTTTGTATGTTTGATAGAAAGCTTAATATAGTATTAAAAGAAAAGCCAAAAATGAGAGTTTTAACGTTTTCATCAATTTCGCTATGTTCAATGTTGCTTTGGTCTTTCTCCCATTTTCTTCATGTTGTAGCCAGCGTGAAATACTTGTCACATGTACGTGGCCCAGCGAGAAGAAAGGTTGAGTACCCCTGCTCTAGGTCATTATCTGTATATTTATGTGCGTATAAGTGATAAAATATACTTTCAAGTATAATTAGTCAAATCATATGTTACAGATTTTATTAATCTTTTTTCTTAATTTTTCATTAAATTTTTTTTATTGATTAAATTCTATTTCTAATATGTTATAAATTCTCTTTGATTTATGTGATTATTCCTATATTATTTTAAATTATTTTTTAATTCAAACAATAAGCTGTTCAGTTAGTTTTCTCACAAATTTTGGAAACAAAAGCAATGCCTATATACTATGCAAAGGCCTTCGTTTTTTATTACACATTCTTTAAGATTATATATGATTTTACATATGATTTGTTATATAATTTTAATTAAATTCAGTGATGTTACATGTATTCAATTAAATCAGTGTTTCTCAAACTTTCAATACTCGCTACCCTATTTTCAATTATAATTTTCCTCACTCCCCCCTCCATACAATAACAATGTATTGAATTCAATAATGATATACTTTGACGCTTAAGCTACACAGAACGACTTTAATAATAAACCGTACAAATTATCAAGATAAGTATTCAATTTTGTATGTAATATTATATGAGACAAACTCATGGAGTCACTGGTCATTATTAAACTTGTTCTTAACTTAATATTGCTAGATTAATTATCAAGTAAATTGTGCAGTACTGATACGTTTACAAGTGTATTATATCTGTGTAAATGTGTGTTTAATATTTTATTATGTCAGAATGTATTTTGTTTTGCTTCCTTTCAGAAAATTATTAATGTTTTGTTTTCGACTTTTCGATATGCTCACTCCCCCTACCTAGGCTTATCACGCCTCCCTAAGGGGGCGCACCCCACAGTTTGAGAAGCGCTGAATTAAATGAAAAAAAATGTGACATTTTTACTTTTTATGGGTTAGTTATAAGTGTTAATGTGTTTAATTGTGTAATTTTAAGGTATTATGTTGTTTAAAAAGTGAAGTTTTAAAAATAATACGCTGTAAAATAGACAATATAAATTAAAACTTCATTTTTTCTTATTTATAAATAGATAATTCATTTTAATTTTGCTTGGAATGTATTTTAAAAGGCCACGAAAAGTTTATTCGAAATATTTACTATATTTTATTATTTTCCTTTTATGAGTTACTGTATTTGGTAATTTAAAATTTTTTGCTTATATAAAGAGAAAATATTATTGCGCTAATACTGCAAATATACTACAGAATATAAAGTTAAAAAATGAAAACAATCTTAACATTTTATTATTATTTTTCTTTCCAGATTTAATAAATATATTGTAATAAACTTGATCAATTATTCACAAAACTTCCAAAAAATTTCAAATATTATTCATATAAACATCTGTAATTTTAATTTCATGTTTAGTTACAGAACATTTTTTATTTCTTCAACTTCATTAATTTGTATTTAGAACTTCCTGGTTGGAAATTGCTTTTATTTAGAAAATCGAGGATTAGTTGCAAAAAACTAAATATTTTCTGTGTGCATTAACCATATCGTATATTTGTATCATATTTCCCCCCTTATCTTATATGTTCCCGAACAACAAAACATTTTTTCCTTTCAAATTATGCTTTTGTATTATGCATTGATTTTAAACCCTTTTTAGAGAAGCTCACTGTCTGGTATTCGTTACGATATTTTTTTGCTTGAGGCACAGTCTCGTAAATTATTTAACCACTATTGTATTTAAACCAACTTATCTAATTTTAATCCTTTATAACTTTGCTGTATATTATCTTTAATTTATCAAATGCATAGTTTGCTTCTTTATAAATATTCGTTTAATGAAACTAAAAGTTAGAGTTGATTATTAATATTAAAATTCAATTTTTTAGAATCCATTCAGTGTCTTGCTATGTTTGCTAATTCATTTTACGTCACATTTCTTATTTAAAATAAGTGGTTTTTATCATAGCACAAATCCTGACGAAAGCAATATGCTTTTTTTATTTTACTTTCTCTTCTTATTTCTTCATGATTATGAAAAAAAAACTTTAACTATTCTACAATTAAATATATTTAATAAATTAGATCTATACAGATTTTTTATGCATTGTAGTAAGTTAATATTCTTCAGATGGATTCAGAATATTAATTTCGGAGCTGTTCAAGCGCCCAAAAAACATTTGTTTTTTATATGCAAAATACAATACTGAAGCATTTCTTTATACATTTCTGAAAACCAAGAATTTCATATTTTTGTTATCTTGAAAAGTTCGATTCTGGAAATAGATTCTATCATTTTATAATAGAGGTTTATAAATTCTTTAGGTTTTTTTTTTTAAAAAAAAAAGAAGGAAAGAAAGACAAGCATTAAAATATACTTAAAAATTAATTACTTAATTTTGAAAAAATTATCTTTGTTTAAAATTAAAAAGTTTAATTTTTTAAAATTCAAATTTCTTTTCTTTTTTTTTTTGTATATGCAGCTATTTTATAATTATTATTTTAAATGTTTTTCTTTATATTGTCGATGAAGTAGTGCATGGACAGAGAAATATTATATAATCATGTTACACCTAAATATTATTATAAATTATTTATCTCACAAAAATTATTTTTCATCACTTTACTAAATATAAAAAGTCCTTTTCCTGATTACCATTGAAGTACTTAAATTGTATGGAACAAATATTTTTAACATTTCAACAATATAACAAAAATAAAACGGAATGTAAAACATCTTATTGATATAAGTCGAAGTTTATTCAACTTTTTTTTTTTTTGCCGAGTCTTCAGTTCAAATTTACTTTTCTTCTGTCTACTGGGTTTAACTTTTCTTTTTTCATTAGTAAAATAAAATCAGTCTCTTACACAAACTCAGTGTCATGTAAAGAGTTCGAATGGAATGGAAAGAATTTCTATAGAAATACAAAATAATCATAGCTCTCTGCAATATAAAAATCTTAATGAGAAATAAAAAGTCAAATTAAGAAGAAAGAATTTAAAGCCCTCGAGAAAGAAATGGACGGCATAAAAAGTATCTTAAAATTTTGAATTGAACCTTTTTTTTTTCAATCGTTTATTCAATAAGTAAAAAAAATGTTTAATTTATGTGAGTTTTAATTCAATCCAATGTATTTTTAAGACTTTTTTTATTGCTATATTATATATTTTTCAAATTGAGTTCAGTTTTGGTAAGAAAAAAGCATGAAAAAGTTTATACTCATTCTGAACATCATAATATTTTTAGAACTTAATTTCTATTTTAATAGGCTTTAAAATTTTTAGTTATTAATAGTTTTTTATTAATATTTTTTTAGGAAAATTTGCCTAAGTTAAGTGTTACTTAATTCTCAAAATTCCTTCAAATATTTCTCTCGCGCTCTCTCTCTTGTGTGTGTGTTCACACTTACACAAATCCATTAGATTTAATGGATTTGTATAAGTGAAAATTGCTAAAAAAATGTAATCATATTCCTTGTTTTTGTAAGCTATTATTCAAAAGCAGATGAAAAAATATTTTTTTTGGTAAAAATGTTGTTTTAATCAAAATTTATAACTGCAATTTCATATTTCTTATTTGAATTTTTAATCTTTAATTTACAGTGTGATTATACTTTCATTTTTTTTTACATATATTTTGCGTTAAATATTAATTTTTCATTCCTAATGCAATGGGATATTTCGAAATGCGTTAAAATATTGGAATTATTTTTAAAAACATTTCATCGCAATGTTTTTATTTTTGTGCATCTGTTAACGTTCTTGTAAATAAAAGATTTATGGAATAAAGTTTTGATGCAGAATCTTATTTTAAGTTTTCAGCTTTTATACTTTTCAGCCACTTTTGTCGCTGAACTAAAAACTTTTTTTTTTACGTGATTACGTCAGAGCATTTTGTTTCTTCAACTTTTTTCAGATTTATTAAAATACTTTCCGATACTTCCATTGAAGTATAATTCGATACATGAAAGCAAACAGAATTTATAATGAGACCTGAGTAAAGTAAAGCAAAGAAAAATCATTATTTCCTATTGAAAACAGCGCTGCAATCTAAGTATTTTCTAAATCGCTTCGTTTCCGAAGCGGCAACAGGAAAATTTATTCCATGTTAAGAGAGCATCGAAATCAGAAAAGTAACTTTGTAAGCGCATCAATAAATTCATGAATATTTCAACCATTATGCAAACTTTTTGGCTTAATTGAGAACAGTTCATTTTACTGCGCATTTTTATTTTTGCCTACCATTAGACCGCGGCTTATGACTTACTCCGAATATTCTTCTGCGAAGAACAGAGAGAAATAAGAGAAAAAAGTCAAAATACTTCGCAGAAAAACGACATTAACTGTTATTTTTATATCAGCTGCATAAGTCAAAATTTTCCGGCAAAGTATCCTTATTCCTTTCGGGGACCATTTTGATATTGATTTTGATTTTCACTTCTGATCCAGACTTAAAATCATCGCTTATACAAGGTAATTTATTGGTTTTATCGTTATATTTTATATACATTATTTCCCTGGGATATGTGAAATTACATATTTCATTATATAAATATTTACTTTTTATTGTGTTAATGCATGTTAAAAGTACATTTTTACCAATTTCGCTTTTTACCATGTACCTTATTATTATTATCATATTTTTTCAATTCCTACTATTAGCTCACACTCTCTATATATTTATTCATTTATTTATTTATTTATCATGGTGGAATTTTCAGTCGTTAATAAAACACATTTTAAAGCCCTCAATTCAGCTGAAATTTTATATACATGATTATTTTGGATGACAATACAATAATTTAATTATAATTAATAAAAATTAATTGATTAAAATGAATTATTTAAAAAATTACGGATACAGCCACGTTGGTTTCATTTTTAGCGACTTGGGTCAGAACTTTAAAAGATTTTTTTTCTCACGTTTTAAGGCATTCAGTTGAACTGAAATTTTATACACACGATTGTTTTGGATGACAATACAATATTTTAATGATAATTTCAATTTCAAAAATATTTAGTAATTTATTAAAATTAAACTATACCATCTACATCAAGGTTCATTTTAAATTATTAAAATAATATTTTATATGAAGTGACAAAAGTGAGTGTTTTAAAACTGTTTTGGTTACATATATATGAAAGTATTGTTTTTCATTAAAATTGTTTCTCATTCCTCGAATTCGATACTCAAATGTTTATTGCATCTCATTAAAGCTCTTATGTAATTTCATGAATTCTCTATTTTAAGCCCTCTCAATTTTCATCATTTTAAAATACTAAGAAATATGGTACTTACGTATTATCGCAACAATCGTCGACATTCAAGATAACTCGCCAAATTGGCAACCCCAATTTTGCATGTGTCGTATGCGCTGAATTGGCAATCATGTGTTTCGTTTCATAAATGTCGCCAATGGGTTGCGATGATACGTAAGTACCAGAGATATTTATTTAAACTCATAGGCTATAACATCATACACATTTTCTTTTGCCTAACTACAGTGTAAAGCTATTAAATTATTTCATATAATCATTTTATTATTTAATCTTAATGTGTAAAATTTCCACTTTAGTTGTAGTATTAGAGGTTTTTGTAAGTTAACTAAAATGCAGTATTATAGTTATGCATGCTATTCTTTTCCTATACAACAGAATCTTTAAAGAAATAATATCCAGAAACGGAAATATATTAGAAGATATCTTTAGCTAATTTAATTCAGTGTAAAAGCAAGATAAATTTTTGTATGTGCTTACATATAATGACGCTTTAATGGCTTAATGAATTCTTACGTGTCTTATAGAAATAAGATAATTATTAGGTACATATACATGGATGATGGACGAGTAATTGATTATGGATATGTATTCCATTTTTTAATAAAATTTTTTAAAATGGTTCGGATGAGATTCGTAACAGTATAACAATTGAGATCTAATGTATTAATTTTATATACTTACAATGCCTTTTTTTTCGTGCTTTACATACACGTACAAAAATATCTAGCATTTCTTATTAAATATTCTCTCTGGTTAATAGTATATTATAATATTTTATAAACTTAATATACTTTTTAAAATGTACATTTTTTTTATTATTAAATAAATTATATTATTCAATCCTCTATATGTAGTCTTGAATTTAAATATATCGATCGAATATTACCCAATTTTACTTTGAATTTAATTATTAGAACATCAAAATTTTTCTGGACAAATCAGATTATATATATGTATGGTTTACTTCAAGTATAATTTCCAATCTTCATTCTACATTTTCATTTGTTTTATTTCTGTCTGTTTCATAATAACTAAGTGCTCCCTTGAAAAAATTAAAATTTTTAAAAATTTATTGCGCTTTTAAACTGTCAATACATTTCATACTATACGATCCCCTGAAGCGAAATTGTTTGGCGACTAGAAAGATCGAGTTAAAAAACATATATTCAGAGTCTCGGATATTTCATAACTCTATGTATATCTATATCCGTATCCCTTACTCACTATTATAGATATGTATGCGAAGTAAAAAAAAGTTAAGGGTGCAGGAGGGCCAGCTAAGGATCGAGGCACATAATGCCTTTCAGGGAAAAGATGACAAAATCAATAGGTGAGGGTGAGCAGCTGTCGGTAATGTATTCGCCGTGGTGGGTGCGGCTCCTTTGTGGTTTTCGGCTAAATATAGAACGCAAACAGCTAAATGGCAGTTATGTGTCTGTTGTTACTTTTTTCCTGGCGTGTTCTATCAAAGTAGTGAATTATAGACACTTTTTGGACCATGTATTAGTTATGATTTCTGCCTAGACTGCGATCACTTTTTTATATTTTCAGCATGCTTATAGTAAATGAACAGTTATTTAAAGCCACTTGTGCGTTGTAACTAGGAAATAAAGAGAATTGAATCGAGTATTTTTAACTATATAATGTATGTAATCACTAATCATGTACTAAATTAACATAAATCTAAAAAAAA
>BMAV01018653.1:226366-258130 GCA_019973955.1 Trichonephila inaurata madagascariensis | reverse complement strand
ATATATATATATATATATATATATATATATATTTACAACTCGTAAATTCTGAATGTTGATATGAATAATCTGTATGTAAAAACTGTAGCAGGAATTATTTCATTTTGTTCTCGATAAATATATATTTATTAGTGAATTGAATTTTCAAAATAAAGTGTGCGTGTTCGTGCGTGTGTTTTAGCTCTTTAATAGGCAAATTTATTTTAGATGGGCATTACATTCAAAAGCATTGATTATATTTCAAATAAAAAAATTTAATATTACTGTTTGCAATTTATGAGAATGGTGAATTTTATTAATAAAACTCTTAATTTCTTTGATTCAATTTTGCCTGCGGACAATTAAAAAGAATATCTTGTATTATGCAAAAGTACAAATTGTTTCTTTTTTCTTGTTCTGAGATCGCTCAAAAGCTACAAAGCGTCCATATGTTCGTATATTGACTAATAATATGTGTTCATCAACACAATCATCTTTTACGATTTTTTAAATTCAGAATATGTGTGAACTTTCTACGACTGCACCACAAATAATACTTTACCATGTATTACCATAAATAAGAATTATGTTGCAGTTCTATGTGATTTCTTATTACTTTAATATATTGCAGTTCAATGTGATTTCTTATTACTTTAATATATTGCAATTCAATGTGATTTCTTATGACTTTAATATATTGTGAACTTAATGAAAAAAACTAGTACTTAATGAGGAAAATATTTAATTTAAAGAGATCTATATGAGATATTTTAGCCATGCACATTTTTTTTAAAAATTTAGTCTACTCTTTGACTCGTCTCTATATGTTCATTTAACTGTTTACTAAAACTTAACATTAATTAAACTAACTGGTTAAGTGATTTTATAGCTTTAGATTATATTCCCATAGTATAATGAATTTTTTGCTCAAGAATTTTTTCATTAACTTAGTTATTGCTGTCTTCTTTCCACTCTTTAAACTGTAGGTTTGTGAAACTGTATTGAAGCATTTAATCCATTAAAAAACTTGCTGTTTATCTTATTCTAGTTTTGACCTGCATCAGCCCATTGTATATTAACCGTATTCAGTAGCGCACACAGAAGTTTTCCAAGGGGGAGGGAGGGTCCAGGGTCGAAAGTCCATCATTCTTGTATCATGCTCCTTTTGATTTTATCGATTTTGGAGAACAAAAAACTATAAATAATTAGTATTAATTAATATAATTAATCATTAAAAACAAATAGTTAATTAAATTTTACGTATTATATACTTAAAATTATAATTAATCGGGAAAAAATCAAGAGTTTGGGGGTTCCGGATCCCTAGGACACCCCCCTTGTGTGCGCCACTGACCGTATTTTTACTCTCAAAAAAGAATTTATCAAACATTTTGATGTCTGACATTTAGATTGAAGTTGTACATTTTTAAGCTTAATGTATATCATTATGTTTCTCATATCAGTAATTATAAAGTTCCATAATTGTGAAAAAAAATTCATTAACCTTCATTTCTTAAATCACGGTTCACTTTAGAGGTCTAATTTTATCTTGAGAAAAAAAAAATTATTTCAATCAGCAAAATTTATGCACGTGTTTCTCTTTTCATTTCGTAATCATTCCTGTCGTATTTCGAATTCTAAATGAGTTTTTCTCCCTCAAGACATTTATATCTACCACCCGGTACTCCTTCGAGTAGTTCATTCCTCATTTCCAAACCCGCCCCCCGAGAAAGAAAAATAACCCAAAAATTCTCTGCAGTTTTCGAACTGTTTCTTTGAATGGCATTTCACCGTATTCAAAAATGAACTAGGCGGGAAATTCTTTTGTTCAAATTCCTTATTCCTTCGCGATTTCAATGAATCCCATCTCTGTGTGTGCAGCATTCTGTTAAGCTCCTTGCAGACGCTGTTTCTCTTCTCATCTCTTGTGTCACTCCCCCTTCTGCCCCCTTCATCCCCGATCGGGTTGTTTCTTATTCGAAATGAAATCGTAGCTAAAGCTTCGATTTCTAAATTGCTTTCTTCTGTATTGTTGCTGCTCTTCTTTTCAATGTTTTGTATCACTGGAGAGATGTGGGAAAATTTCCCGGAGTAGGATATTAACTCCTAGTTTTACAAAGGATCTGCCTGTTATCTTGTTGTTAGGGACAAGTTATTTTTTCGTGTTGTGTGTGCTTGCTTTATATAATCAAAGTTTCAACCCTGTTCTTTTTTTTATTGGGTGAATGATTTGATATTACGATCTGGAATTTACTTATTAAAAAATACTTTTATTCCGACTCAAACATTCTTTTAAAGCGTATAAAATCTATCGAACTACTCTGAAGCAAACCTGATGTGTGGGGGGTTTTATTTTAAGTTACCTCTTCTAAAGGTAGGATTATGTAACTGGAGTAATTATCTAAATATATATCAAGAAACATAAAATATTTTTAGAACGAAAATCAGCGGCTGGGTTTCTTTCACGTTTGCACTAGATGTTTTAAATAATAATTTAGAAGATCAAACAATTTAATATTAAAAACCGAAACGAAACATCTTCCCAGGTTACTTTTAGCCATTCAAGTTAACTCCAATGCATATTTTTTTCTCTCTGGAAATAATGTTTGAATCTTTTCTATTGATGTAATGATAAACTAAACCCAATGGCGCAACTGCCCACAGAGGGCCAAGTCCTACTTTTCCCATATCCGTTTTCATGACCTTGGGTACTGAAGTGCATGAGCAGATGTTCCGGTCAGATGATCAATCTGACGTGAAAACTCCCAGTGTTTAGTTCCCAAGCATGTTTGGTACTCTTCGTATTTTATCAACCCAATGAAGGGATGAAAAACTGAATCGACTTTGCGGTGCCCAGGGTTTAAACCTCGGACCTATGGCATAGAAGCGGAAATAAAATGATGCATTTTTAAAATTTATTTAATTTTTAAACCAAAAAAATCCTTCTTATTTTCATTAACTTATGTCGGAACAAAATATACTTAATTATATTTTTGAATTAAAAATCATATAATATTTGATTCACTAATAATTATGATTTTAATGGGGAAAACATAAGATATTTATAATCAGATTTAGTGAAATTTTCAACAATTTAATTTGTTTGCATTTTTTATTTATTGAAATAAAACTACATCACTGAATTTTCGCTTTTTATTTCAAAAATCTAATTGTTACTTCCATTTTTGCATATTTGAATTAATATCATAATAAATGGATAAGTTCCAATTGCTGGAAAAATATTTAGAAAAATAAAGTTTTTCTTAAATAAATTGAAACAAATATTTGTTTTACCTCATTTTCAACTCCTTAATTGACGTTTATTTTTTAAGTTAATTTAAATATTAATCTGGAAAGATGCTTAAATTTAGCATGAGAATGTAGTTGTTTATATTTTATTCCCTTTTTCACTCATAATTATTTCATTTTAAACATGCCTGTAGAAAAACCCTTTTAATAAAAAATCTTAAATAAAAGAATTTTGCCATCAGCCTTTAAATTTTTTTGATTAAATTTGTATTGGAATGTAATTTTGATGTTTCTTGTTTTTGATCATCGGACAGAAAATAAGGCGTTTTTTTAAGAAATTTTCAAAAAAAAAGGTAAACTTAATTTTAAACTCCAAGAATAATACGTTTAACTACTCTCGATTTTGTCTTTAAAAAGCGGTTGCTGTTTTTCAAAATGTGTAAGTACTAACATGACATATCGTCAAAACACACTCTTTACGAATTACTCTATTTATTCGTTTTGAGAGTTCTTATTTTAAAATTTTGCAACCTAATGGTTTTTTTCAAAAAATGCAACTATCCGAGAAAAAAATTAAAAAAATTATTTTTAATTAAAAATAAGAAAAAACAAATTCAACCAGAAGTTTAATAGAGTAATTGGAAAGCTTAGTGCTTGTTGTTATTTCCTTTAATTAGCCATCCATATTAAAAATAGCTGTTTTTCATTTATTTCCTAAGTTTTATTTATGACTCAGTCATTTCATTACGTATATTATGTGTATATTAAAACTTTATTATAATGTAAGATACTCTCGCTCTCTCTGCTGTTCGAATCCACAATTGTTTCATTAATACAAATTATTCTTCTTTCGTCTAAAAATGTTGTTATGAGTTTAAATATTTTTGAATAAATGAACAAATAGGTTATGCTTATAAAATAGATTTACAGATTAACATACAAGATTGTAGTTAAGTTCATAGAAATAGTAAATTTATGTATGGAAATTCGTATATCATTTTATTTCAATATTTTTGTTGCTGTATAATTTCTGTCTGGAATCTAAATGGTATTATGACTTAGATATTCTATTTGTCGAACAACTCTACATGCTAGGAAAAATATAAATCAATAAAAGCACTCAAAGTATATTTTCAAATAAATGTATTTTTGTCGTTGTGTGCGGTCTGGATTACTAGACATTTCACTTTATTAAATAAGTAATTCTTTTGAAACTACAAGTACATCCTCTATTTATGTTGTCTTTATTCTCTACTCCGATTTTTGCTTTAAGCAGAATTCAGATTCACAATGGTAGAACCATAAATTATAAGTTATAATAAAATTGGAATAATTCTTTCAATCTAGAATTCTAGGAATTCTCGTAAAGAATGGAAATTTTATCGAATATAATTCTTTTTATGAACAAAAAGAAATGTGAATTAAAATTGTGACTTTGATAAAATATTCATCTATGTAGGAGAAATACAAGTGTAAAAAAAATCAGAATTTTCAACTTAAGACAAAAAAAAAGTATTTTTGCTTCTCATTTTTAATCTGTAGAACTAATTAACTTCGAATCATATTCAAATTATGAACAAAGGTGTTTCTTCAAGTTTTATTGTATTCGCATAATGCTGAAGTTCCGTAAAAAGAATTACTGAAATCATTTTGCGATAATAAGGCTTTTTTAATTTTGAATTTCTTTGTGATTGTAATACAAATATTTTTTGAGCTTTTTAATTAAACATTTGATTTTCTTTCAGAAAAATGCATTTGTGATATTCTTTTTTATTGTTGGCTATTAATATTCTTAGTATTTAATGAAAGAAAACTGATATTAAATTTTTAGCTGCTTATGAACTTTTATTCTTTATAACGATTTTTCAATTACATTTTGAAGTTCATCGATTTATTTTGTTTATTTTTATATGTGATTATTTATTACTTTAGAACATGCACTTTTAACCCAGGGAACACTCACCCCTGATTATGTGAGAAGGAATTACTGGATGTGCGAGACGAAAGTTTTCAAAATGAATAAATCAAATTCTAATCAAAGACACACTCTGAAGTAATGATGTACTTCTCCGAAAATTGAAAGTAACTAGACACGCTAAAATGACCAGTGTTATGAAACGTATTGGAATAATTTTTTTTAAATGTAAACTGTAACAAAATTTTAAACCTAATTTGTATCGAAAATATAGGAAAAATTTTTTAATTTGTTTTTAAAGAAAGTTGTTGGTTTTCTCTTCTGATTTTTTCAGTGTTTGTTAAAATAAAGATAAACTCATGACGCATTGAATTTTCCATTTGTTTTGTTTCGTATCCTGTGATTATTGTTATATAAATATAATTATTAGAAGTGCAGCAGTAGTAATTAAATATTCAATTACAACACTATTAGTATTTCGCATTGTATTACTTTTGTATAATATATGATAACCTATGTATACAAAAATTTATAAATAAGTATTATTACTGAAACCCCTTTCAGTTCCTAAAAAGGAGTATAAACCAATTCCTATATATATATTTTGTGTAACAATAGCATTTCAGCAAAAATATCGTTTTGTAAAGAGGATGCTGATATGAAGAAAGGTTGAAATTCCCCGCTTTTTAAACTTGCATATTAAAAATTTTGAAAGTTTATTTAGTGATAAAGATATTCAAGATTCTGTACTTACTGATTTTATTTTTTTACTAATACATATCCCATCTGTTATACATCAATCTTGTATTGACTTATATGGGAGCAATAGCATATACTCTGGGATATGTATTAGTGGGATTTTATACTATGATTCTTATAAAAATAATAAATACTACATTGTATGTTGTGGTATCTATGTATGTTTAACATGAGTATATGGAATAATATAGCTTTATTTGCTTATTTTTGTGTGCTAACTTGTTTTATGTATCTCTGATGGATAGCTTTCCTGCTGAAAATTAGCATTACATTAAGTATTGAGATCTGTTAGAAATTTTAGTTTTAACATCAATTTGTATGCATGAACATATTTAATCATTTTAAACTCCAAAAAAAAAATGAGCTTTAAATATTCAAAAGTCACAAATTGTATCGTTAACTTTCGCCTTCTTTAAAAGGTACTTTGTGTCTTATTTCTATTGCTGTGATGTCTTTAATCGAAATTATGTTTGTTTCTTTCTTCGAAATAAGAATATTAATAATTCATTCTTTTTGTTTTCGATATAAGATTCACGGAGAGAAAAAGATTTTTCACATTTTTCAATACTGTGCATATCTATTGCAATTCCCTGAATGTCTGTTTTATGAATACTCAGGATCTGATGTAAATAAGAGGATTATTGCCCAAATTAACTTCACTTAGAATTATTGCCACATTTTTGAGCAAAGTAGTAAAAACAACTTGCATGTTTTGAGGAAACAGACTATACCACAACCATGACGTTTTTGCCGAAGTCAAATTTATCCTTTATAGACTTCTTTATTTACATTATATAGAGTGATTTTTTTAGATTTCAATGTCACTGATTCTTTGGAAGTATTAGTAACTCAATAAATTATCTGGATTTTAAATGAAAAATGTTTTATTTAATACTAAAACAATAATTAAGAGGAAGAATCAAGAAGGTAAATAGAAAATTCAAGCGCAGTTTTTAAGTCGAACATAAGTATTTTTTAATTCCTATAATTTACATTGCACTTTTAAACTATTCTATTTGAAATATGTGCATAAAATATAACGATTAAATTTTACATACATCAATCCATTATATTTTATCTAGTTATGCATTGCATATCCACTAAAAATGTCTGTGTGATATCTTATTATACATCACCAAAAATTTATTTCGCATTTAATATGTACCATTTTTAACCATTTTATTATTAATTTTGTATAATACTATATCTTGTCTAGACTAAAAGCAAAATTACTTTTTAAAATAGCTTAAAATTTAATATTCTGTAATCTTTTTTACTGAAACTCTCATTACTAATATACCATCGTTCTAAACACAAAACTGCCTTTTTTATACATTTATTCTTCCATACTTATAACTCTTTATAATTCCACAATGTAATTACTGGCAAAAAGTATGACATTACGGAAATCTCTCGTGCAAAACACCAAATTGTCTCCGGCATCATTGCGCTCGCTGTTTGCGCTCTTCTTAAGTTAGTCATTCCGTCGTCTCTCTTGGTAATCGAGCCAGATTCATTTGCGATGCAGTCAAATGGTTCTACCTTCTCTCAGTGGAACTTATCTTAATTACTGGCCCATTCCTCTGAAAATTTAAACGCTCTTATCTGTACTACAGAGCGTTATCTTTTAAATACCTCTACTTGTGTAACCTTGCATGAATCAGTGAGATAAACTTTCCTCTCTTGTCCACAGATTTTTTTCCACTTAATTCCGTAACTAAGTTGATGTCGTGTATCATTTTTCTTTCTTGTATCATTGTGCTTGTTTTCGGCGAAATAGATGCGCTTTAGATGAGGCTGGATATGAAGGAATCTACGTGAAAGGTTGATAAAGTACATCAGGGAATATTTTTTATGTTAAGCAAGCAGCAAGCCGTTAAGTGAATAAATTTCTTCAAGTACTTTTGCGAGGAAAATATGAAAAAAGCCTTTTTCCTGCATCATTTTTAAAAGTGCTTTTTGCAGTTTATGAGCCAGAAATGGATTTTGTAAAATTTAGAAGGAATTATTTTATGTGAAGCTTAGAAGAAACTTATTTTTATATGAAGAAAAACAAAAAAAAATATTTGGACAATTTTAATCTACTAATTTCATTTATTTTTTTAGAAAAAGTGGTCAGATTTAATAGCAAAATGTAATTAAATTAACTTGATTTATCAATAGACCGTCGCGTCATGTTAAATAATTGGGATTTTTCTACGTTAAATACCATACTAAGCTACTAATCAAGCATGGGAGTGGAGAACTAAATGCAATCTTGGATGTAAACTTTAACATTTGACATAATTGATACAATTAATTAAAGCATAAGTGCTAATATCATTATCAGCATAGATTTTGTTAAGTTATTTCTTATATGTAAAGTGGTTATATTTAAAGATTACCGATAAGTCTTAAGTATATTATATTTATACACTAACTACGAATCATTCATTTTTCGATACAGTATGTAAAGTAAAGTTTATGCAAATTATTTGTATAAAATATATTACACTAATGTTAAGCTTATTCATTACCTCTTTTTCGATTTTTTTTTCTTTTCGTGAGCATCGTTTTTATTCATAATCCTTTTTCCATTTACTTAAAATTTGAAACAATCTCAGTTCAGACATTGTTCTTAAAACAAAGAATTACATTATATATTTAAGTTTTGGAAAATAAAATGCCCCAAACTTATTTTAAATAGGTAAATAATTATTTTGCTATGAGAAATATTGCATTGTTTAAAATAAAACAGCCGTTTAATAATATGAGGTTTCTAAGAACTGAAGAAGATAGAGAGCGCTAAGGTATTTTCCAATTGTTCAGTTCATTTGGTAATATATTTATTCTGTGGGTGATATAGTTGTAGCACTAATCTCGTTTAATGATCATTAAACAGTGAAAACAGCAAACATCAAGTTAGTTTATGAGAAAAGATTGTTGCGCTTTTACAAATTCCAACTGGGGAATTCTGTAGCGGTTTCCCTGAAAATAACGAAACTTTCGATTTAGAAACAAGTAATGACATATCCATTTAATATTAGTTTAAAAAACTTTGTTGTGAAGATTAGAGGGTGCAAAATGAACCCCGGTCATAAATCTTGACCATGTCTTTGTGAATAGACATTAAGTCTTATTGCTTATGGGTAGTGTCCAAACAACCATATAAAATAATATCAGCCATACACTAAATCAGCAATTAGCAACACGATAATGTGTTCGACTCAATTGTATGAATTGAATCTAACACAATATATCGTACAACAGAGGACTTCATGGCTTTCAGGAGCGCCTATTTTGGCAATCGCTTAATAAATAACTATGCAACACATTGCCAAGAGAGTATTTCGATGTTCTCTTTTGAGAATTCTCTGACTAAACATTTCATTTATTCTCTTTTTTTCCCCGCTCTTTTTAAAATCAGACACTTTCTGTTCAATAGGACAAAATCAATCCCTGTAGAATTCGTGAAAATCAAATGTGTGGCATTTAACTGCTCGAACTGTTTTTAACTATGCCAATTATAAATAATTAAGGTTCTTCAGGCATACTTTCTGGTGTGAATAATACGAAGCATATTTATAATCTCTGCACACATTTCACTATCTCAAGTGAGTAAATACTTATCTGCATGTTTATGCGGCTGCGGTAGCCGAGTGGAAATGGTCTCAAAATCGGGTTCAGCGTTGCCGAGTCGCGTGTTCGAAACCTAGTGTCGCTAAAGACCTATCGTGTAGTGGGGCTGATGCACGTTAAGTCTGTCAAGACTCAAAATTCTCTATTTGGCATGGTGTGGAAGCTTGGAGGGGGTGGCAGTTCAGGTATAGACCTCATCACTTGACCGTGGTTCAAAATTACGAGGTGTTTGGTTATTACTCTGAAATAAACTGTAGCGCGATTATTATTTTTTTAAAAAATCCAAATTATTTAGTTTAAAATCAATTTCTTTTATTAATGCGACTTCTGACATGAAGTCTTTCGAACGAACAAAAATATTTTTACTCAAGCATTCGAGTTGATACGAAACATTGCTGCGGCAATCCTATGCGTTGCCATTATTCTCTTACAACCTACCAGTTATTCTAAAATTCGCCAAGCTGTGGCGCCAACATGCCAAAGTAGACGTTTACATGGATATTAACACGAGGTATGTCACCAATAGCCCTCGTGTTGCGTTAGAATGCGATGTAAATCAAATCAAATCCACAAGTTATAAATTTACTTAAAATAAAAATTACTGATCTTAAACTGAAGTAAGGTGCTTAATTATACATTATACAACGTATTTAATTGTACTTTAATATTTATTACATTGATTGCAATAATTCTATCTTACAACCTATAACTCTTAAATATTACATCTTATGCCTTCATGCCGAAGGTACTTTTAATTTGATGAATTTTTCCTGACCGTATTATATCTGCGAAATAAAAAATTCAAAATTAGCCTGTATATTATTGTTCAATCCCAAGTAACATAATATTCTCCAATCATCCAGCAGCCTCCCATAATCGCACGGCGTGTCTCTACTGCGTTTAAACGCTTCAGGCCATCTCCAGTTACTCCAGCGTCTGCTCAATCTCTTCGAGGGGACCCGTAAGTCACTGAATTAAATACAGGGAAACAAGAGCTCAGCTCGGGGCTTTTATGTAACGCTATCGCTTCAAATAACTCATTAAGACTCTTCCAGTTCCAGATCTTTCGGATGCTGGGATTTATTCTTGGGTAACAGAGTCTTGCTAATGAAGAGACGAGAAGGTGCAATGGCGTAAATTAAAGTTTCCAGTAGCAGAATTATTTTCCGCTCTCTTTTGGATCTGATGATTTAACTTTTAATTGCAAAGTGTTCGCAATTATTAGATGGCTTATTATTATGTTTTGCGTTCTGCGAGTCATTTGAAATGGTGTTAGGTAAATAACATATCTTGCTGTGGGATGAGATGGTGCTGAAATTTTAGGGAATTACGCAATTATACGTTTAAAATGTATGAGTATTGGAATAGGTAATGGGAGTGGTGCTATTTCAACTGTATAATTCACATACGGATAAAGTTGCTGATTTGTTTTCATTAGTAAGGGAATTTAATAAAATGAATAAGACAGCCCTAGTTTACTTTATTAAAAGCATTTATTTTAAAAAATAAATTGAATAAACCGATTTGAAGTATTGTATATACTATTTTTCATTCTGTGTGTTGCATCGGTTGAAACGTATTCTGGTATTTCTTTCAAACTGTTTAATTTCTGGTTTGTCAGCGATGGAATTATTGCGTGTATAAGAAAGTATATATATTAAAATAACTTCAATTACACATGTAATGGCTTCAAATAAATGTAATTCTTTTTCACTTTACTAAACTGTAAATTGGTTTTATAAGCATCCATTACTAGCCTGTATTAAAATATAATGCCACCCAACCAGTATGGCGGATATGACCCTCAGTTTGTAACCAATTGGGTTCGGGTTCGAATCCCGAGTAAGGCATGATTGTGTATTCTTCGGAAAAAAGTCAGACTTTTGCCTGTAATGGATTCCCGTCTCGAATGGAAAGCATCCCTTCTTGTTATATGGTGGGATCATCATCTGTAATAAATGTCTATATTCTTCTGTTTGTATTGTATGTCTCTGTTCTTCCACTTGTACTTCATATGTATCCCAGGATAAAAACACACAACAACATTAAAACATAATAGTTTTAAGTGTAATTAGTTCTCAAAAAATAAATGCAGCAGTAAATTTATAGTGCATTTTGCCTTTAGCAAAGAGCTACTCGCCTATACAGTCAGAAAACCAAATAGACAAAAAATGTTCTGTATATTTATATCAACATATATTTATGAGCAAAGTTTTTCTTGCATGAAGATCAACAAGGGTAAATGTAGAGCCAAGTTAGACTTGTATGCAGTGATGAGAACTTCAACAAGCATTCTCACTCCTGATTTACAAAAAAAATTGTAGGAAAGTGTGATATGAAGCATTTTTCTCGTAAAACTGATTCTAAAATTAAATTTGCTTGTTACTATAAATATTAAATTAGCATAATAAATAAATTAAATACACACACTAGTGCCATTATTTTATTTTATTTATATTTCTTGATTTTTATGGTACAAACCTTTTCTGAGATACACAGTTAAGTAATAAATGCAATCATTTTGAAAAAGTGCAGTCGTCCAATATCCTCCGCTCGAACCAAAACAATTCCACATCCCTGCATAAGGCTGATTTTTAAATACGTTTCATTTAATTTGTTCATTAAATTAGTTATTCTGTATGGTTCAACTTGTAGTTCTTTTAGATCGCAGATCTCAAATCTTATGTGGAAATTCTTCTATTTGAATTATAGCTTGATATTTCCTGAATCTGGACAGAATCCTGAATCTAATTCCGTAGGATTTATTTTATTTTTCTACTTTATTTTTACTCAAAAACTTATGTTTTCAAAGACTTGATCGATTTTAAATTCTATCATTGTTTTTATTGAATTTTATGACAAGAACATTTCGGTAATTTTCGACCCTTTATCTCAAGAGTATTGTTTCAAGAAGTCATTTCGATTTGTTTAAATTGAGATCAGAAATGCTTCCCATCGCCTGAATCGCTTTGTTACCTGTGATTTAAGGAATTATTGATTTTACGGATCATTAAGTTGTGCTGATGGGAGTTTTCTGCAGTGATATATTTTATTTTATCCCTGGGACCAGCTAATTTCGCAATCCAGCAAAGTTATGTTTGTTTCTTTTTGTCAATGGTCGTTCTCATGATGACTCTTATTATCTTTTCTGAACTTCTTGTTTAAGAATAAATATAGTGTTTCTCTAACGTATAACGTAAAATTAACGAATCAAAGGTCTTGCTGTTGTTTTCAAGAAGCTATATTTCAAAATTCTCTTTTATATTTGTTTCTTCGTATTAGTTTGC
Source organism: Trichonephila inaurata madagascariensis (assembly GCA_019973955.1). Taxonomy (NCBI): domain Eukaryota; kingdom Metazoa; phylum Arthropoda; class Arachnida; order Araneae; family Nephilidae; genus Trichonephila; species Trichonephila inaurata. The sequence goes on along the minus strand of BMAV01018653.1, from coordinate 245,323 downwards.
AAAAGTACAATCTAAGGATTTTACTGTAATTTTACAAATCAACTGGGAGACAAAATTCACACACTGAGATTTAATGTAGTACATAAATGATGAAGAAAACATAATAGAAAATTTAATGAATAATACAAGCAGAAAAAGGTTTTATACTCAAAATGGGATTGATACAAAATTTTATCTGGCAAACAGAGAGAACAACAGACTGTTATTTCTTTGTAAGAAGTATGATCACTCCAGATGCAGCAGTTGCATAACCCCATCTACTCATAGTCAACACAAAATTATTCCAACTGTTCTTTTAGTAAGAGTTCTCATTTCTCAATGAGCATCTGTATCGATTCTCCAGAGGATACAGTCATGCCTCAGTGCGTTTTTCCAAGTCATTCCACATATGTTCAATGGGATTTGAATCAGGGGAGCTCTCCTGCCAATCCATCCATGAGTATCTTCAATTTGTAAAAGCTCTTGAACTTTTGGGACCTGTGTGGCAGAACGTTCCGGCTCATGAAAATACAATCTTGACCAATGCCACCTCGAAACAAGGAACGATAATTACATCTCCGAAGTGACCTCCGATAAGGAAATGTCTAAAATGTAGAGCTGCGTTCTTCCGCGTTCCTCATAGTATACACCAATAGTCTCTTTTCCTGATTTTAGAAGAATGAAAACGTTTCTTTGCCTTCTTTCATATCAATTGGCTCCGAAAACGGTTTGTCAGACTGAAGCGACCTCCATCGTAGAGAGGACGCAACTCCTTTGATGATATGTCCAGTCTTTATGTTTAATACACTGTTATAAAAGATGCCACTGATGGGCTTCTGTCAATGGTATGCAGCATTTAGAATAATGGGTGAATAGGCCACCTTTATGAAGGCATCTGGGTACTGTACACAGCTGCTGAGAAATGTTGTTATTTCTGTGTGTTTTTGGCTACAGGGCAATATATTAGTAATCACTTGTCATATGTTTCCTTGTCCAACCACCACCAACCTGTCCTGTAGCTGTACCTGAAAAGTTTCACATGCTGGAGATAAAATACATTTGACAAGTCAATTCGAGAATGTTGGTTGACACTCGTTAAGTTACGCCTCTTTTGAAGTTTGTTGATCATTCTATCACGTGTAAATGCATTCTAATTGTTTCTTTTAGTCATGCTGCTCATACTTGCAGCGAATATCTAGAAAGGCGCCTTTCCTCCTGCTTAAGTTGCATTCCACTGCGCTGACTCCCCGTATTCTGCGAGCCATCACGGAACCTTTGATGTTAACTCCATATATTCGCAGATACATCACCTTTTTACTACGCTGCTTTTCATTGTCCTGAAAAGGAACTTTTTTTGCAATTTCTTGGCTGTGTACTAAAAAACGACTTTGTTACTTAAGTTTTACTCTCTAGTGTATGCATATATATAAATAAATTAAAAAGTTTTAAGAAGATGTATTTTTAGTGTGATAAATAAGTATCAAATTAGAATAGCTAGAGCAATGTAGTCATTATTTTGGTAGTCCTTTTCATATAATGATTTGGACTATATCAGAAGAGAAATTTAAGAAACATTGAAAATAATTTCATGAAATAAAAATAATAAATTATCTTTTGATTACTGTTCGTTAATTATTTATCCATTATTTTTAAAAAATGTATAAATTTTAAAGTCATCTATCTCATTTAATTCTTAATTACGAGGTCCGTCTCCAATAGTCCTCTTGTTGATTTATAATGCGACTTTAATACAACTCTCTCTCTCTCTCACTCACTCACTTGTTTAATTCTTGCAGTTAACCAAAATTATGTTATCAGTTAGCTAATCTGAGCATTGATTTAAAGAAATATAGTAAGAAAGAATTTCTCTGTGAATACTTTATTTTCATTTTGCTTTCTTTAAATTTCTAAAAAATTCTCCGAATAGATTTAAAAAAAGAAGCAATCATTCAAAAATAGGATGAATAATATTTATATATAATCAATTTGTTTCTTTCTTCAAGTATAAGCCGCAAATTATATTCTACTTTCCAATTAATCATGAATCCTTTTCAATTGTGAAACGCACTTCCCACCCAAACCGCTTCTGTTAATAAAATGGCTGCTGGAAGCAATTTAAAATTCTGATGACATGTCACTTTGTAAAGAATAAAAGCGGTCCGCTCCGAAAAGTTTCGCTTTAGATTTAGAAGTAAAGAGGCTTTACATGATCTGAATATATTAGATTTCGCACAGATAATACATTTTCTACTCTATCTGAGGCGTCCTTTGACAGGGACGAAAAAGAGAACTACTGGAAGGGAGGGAGGAGCAAGAGAGGGAGAGAATGAAGATTTGTTTGAATTGACGACTGTCACATTCTTTATATACAGTTCATGTTTCCGAATTTTTAATCATGTCAGGAGAGAACTTGCCACAGAAAAGTGGAATGGAGTAGAATTACTATTTGTTAGCTTTTGAGGAGGTAGCTGTATTTTAAAGTTCTGTTGTTTTGAAGAATTCTCTAGTTTGCATTCGTGATTGTGAAATATTAATGAAATAACTCAAGAGGGGAGAGGGAAGGAATTAACCAAGAGAGCTTTTCGTTTGTAATAAAAAAACTATTTGAATTTGATTTTTGAGTTCACAAAAGAAATATTATTCATGTAAGTTGTAAGCATTGTATCTGGTTTTTATGTATGTTTTTAAAAAGTCGATGTACTATGATGATTTTTTTGTTTTCAAGAATTGCACCTTATATTCCTAACTTCTAATATTTAGATAAGGGAATCGGCTGGAGAAAAATATTTTCTAAAGATATTTTTATTTTAAAATAAGTGTATATGTACAAGGAAGGGTTTTTGTTCTTGTATTTGATTCACATAATTGATAAAGTTTACTCACGAGCGATTTCCAAAAATACATAACTTAATGAATAATTTTTTCCAAATGAGAGAATACTTTTATAAATTATTTCTTATGTTTTAATGAATATAACAACTAGAAGAAGTGCCCTCTAGCGACCATCCGTCTTCAGTAGAGGCCAGGTGAGGAGACAAAGTTGTCGTTACGAAAAACCGTCCATGATCTTTGCCCTTTATTTTTGTTAACGATATATGTTGTCTTTGTGCTTCCCTACTTAATAAATAATTGTTACTTTTACGAAAACTTCATTGAATCCAACCCCAATATACCACATTTAGTTTAATCTTTTTACGTCTAGCGCAATACATGTCAATATTTTTCAACGATGATAAAGAAATGTTATTTATTTATTAATAATTAAATTACTTATTTGTAAATCATATTACATTTTAAGTATATATTCGCAATTGCGAGGATTATTCTGCTAAGAGTTACTGTAAAATCTTTGTATTTGCTTCAGCTCCTATTTAGCTTTTCTTTTTTCAAATGAACGTGTCACAAAATTCATTTGTTTCTTAAAATTAATATTTAATGCAGTATATATAATTTCAATTTGGTATATACTGCAGAATTAAACTTCAGTGTTTCCATGTATGAAAGATAAATGAAAGGAAAATTTTTAGTTTTTTCTAAATTATTTAAGCATTCGTGTTTACAGTACTAAAATGTAAACTTGTTACACACCTTTGTTCTATGCCTGGCCATATTACAGAATATAATTATCCTATAATACCTTTGAACAAAAATTATTTCATTCTCCCGAGAAAAATATCCGTGTTGGAAAAATACGTTAAATAAAGATGTATATATTTGTAAAGTTTATGTTTATATATAATTACTTTTTAACATCTGTTTTCATTCTTTTTTACATCGGAAACTCTTAGAATATAGTTAATCTAATTCTTATTACTGGAGAATATTTAAATAGTTGCATCAAAATTGCTAAATTTAAAAATAAATCATTTTTATTGGATTTTGTGTTATTAGCTTTGTTAATTATTGGAATTCAATAATTAGAAATTTTATTTTCTTAGCTGGGTTTTAAACATCGATTTCTTGATTGAAATCCTCTATTACATATTTCGTCAGAATTTTCTTTCTTTTTGGCTCTTTTTAAGTTAAATATTTTACTAATATTCTTTTTTTCTACTAAATGTCTTGAACTTTAGAGGCGTGCATGTCAATGTATTATTAATCAAATACTGGATGTTCTAACAAGAAAAAAAAAGCCTAATATATCTAGCAAATTATTAATTGCGATTTTTAAATAAGTTTCTGAATATGTTTTTGATAATCACAAAATATTAATAAAAAATAGACATTTATGTTTCCGTACTTTTTCTTTATTATTCGTCATTTTTGTCGTAAAACGGGATCTCAGAAACAAAAATATTTATATTATTTTAAAATCTTTATTTACTTAGGAAAAAAAATTGTATTAGATATTGACTTTTTTTTTTCTTTATTTCTTTCTTCTTTTTTTTTTTTTGTTACACCTTGAATCAAATCTACCTTCTTGTCATGTATAGCCGTTATTGCTGAAAACAGTGGTCCAGAGAAAATAGCGATCTAAAAGCGTTAACAGGAATTCTATTGCCGTTGAAGCTTTTCTGAAATCCAAGTCTTGTGTTATTATAAGAATTTTTTAGAGTTTGTTCTGATTCTGTAGGATTATTGGCTTAAGTTTTTCTAGGGGAACTTTCTTCTATTTCGGGGAACTGTTTCTTCTTGAACATCATTTCTATTCCTATTCACTCTAAAGCTTTTCTACAAACAACAGAAAGGGCACCAGTTCCTCTTTGTTTTATCCACAATGCAATTTCCTGTTCCAGATATGCAGTTGTATACTATTCCTCTTCTAATACTTTATTCAAAGAAACGGCTGCACCATCACAACGAAACATCATGTTTTTCATAAAATTCTTCACCACAAACCTAGGCAAGAGAAAGGAACGGAAGTGTTCTTCCTAAAAGAAAAATGTAACCCTCCTTCCTCCTGAATTGGATGTTTCCATTATGATGTGAAATAATGTTTAAAAAATGCCACGGCACATGTTACACAAATACATCATAAACAAACACAATAACGGATTTGGAACAACTGGCAGCTCATTTAAATTCCTCACTTTCCAGTAAGTTTTTCATTTCAAAGCATTCACATTCATAATTTTGTAAGCCAAATTGGAAAATTTTTAGTGTAATTTAAATGTATTTATTTAGGCCTTTTTTTGCGCCAAAATTTGTATTTATAACTGAATATGATTCAAGAAGTATCATTATATTTCTTATATCATATTACTGTTATTGAATATTTTATTTGGAATATGTTGGGAAAACTTACTTTTTTTAGTGCTTAAAAAAATAGCTTCTTGAAAAAAAAAATTTCCAAGTGTCGAATCAATTTCTACGAATGTCGATAGCATTCTCATAAAATCAACAATTTATCTAAATTCTATGCAATACTGCTTCACTGAAAAAACATCACAAAAATAAAATTCGAATCGAAACGTGAAAATGAAGATGTGAATCCTTACACTGTTGCCATATCCCAGTGCGTGACTTTAAGTAAGTGCTATGTCAGCTTCAAGTAAAAGGCATCTTTCCTCTTTTATTATTTCCACTTTTTCTTCTTTTTCGATATTTCGAATGACACACCAGCCTCCTGTGATGTATCGGTGAGATTTCTTTGCTAGAAAGAATTTAAGCCTGGTCTTGATGTAAGAAAGACCTCTCGTGTGATGGAAGGTTATTGGCGGCTTTATCTTTGTGATCCGAGACATTTTAGGTTGAGGTCTTTTTTAACGCTCTTCTTCTGAGGTGAACGCTCCTGAGAGATAAAAATTTGGGCCACCCGTGCCTGGGAATAATGCATAATTTACCATATCAACTAGCTGCTCGATTGGAGGGCGACTGAATGGGGTGATGTTTGCTTTTGTCACGTTAAGAATTGCGTATCGCTTTTGCAAATTTTGACTCTAAAAATTTATCTCTATCTTCACTTTGCCATCCACGTATTGCGATAAAAGGAAAAAATGTTGCAATGGAGTCGTTGCAGTTTTTCAATCTTTTTTTAAAAAAAGAAACATTCGAAATTTTCACGGTATTCTTTAGTTTTCTGCTACAGAAATAAAAGTAATGAAGCCCCATATTCTAATTTCGATGCTTTATAAACAATGATTTTATAAATGCTGCAAATGTATCTTTGGTTCCTTTTAATCGTGCGTTTGTAGTGGTAAAATAATTAAAGAATTAGAAGTTATGACTACAAAACAACAAACTAGGTTGCAAATTCGTTTTAACCCTTTATCTACCGCATTATGATTACCGCTGTTTTTTTTTCCATGCAATATTTTTTTTATCACTACGTTGAAAATTAAGGGATATACTTAAATAAAATACTCCACTTTGGAAATTTAATCCGTTAGAGCTAATTAATTCCACTGTAGAATTGATTATATACACTGTTCACTTAAAATAAAGAGTCAGATCGTTTTCTAAGGTCCTCATCAACATACAAAATAAATAAGACACTTAAATTTTGACATTAACTATTTTTTCGGTTCAAAAATGATAATCTTCGCAATCCGCTTAAAACGCCGTCATCTGAAAACGTAATTTCTGCTGTAAAACTATTCGCCTTCCCCGCTAAAATACTCATCATAGAGCCCGTGCTGCCATATATCTGGGAAAAGTGGATTTCAAAGAGTATTCCTGCTAAGTATTGTCAAAATATTCGTAAAATTGTTTATTCTATGTCATTTTAAAGTGAGTGGTACTTATAAATATCGTCGGTAGATAAAGGGTTAAAACAACAAAGTTGCGAATTCGTTTCAACAGACCTTATTCTTTTAAATTTTCGAATTTGATTATAAAAATTTTACAGATCCATTGAGACTTTCTTGCTATTATTAGTTTTAAATAATAAACAATCAACACTCTACTACAGGAGGGTCAAACTCACGGCCCAGCCAATATATCGGCACACATTAATATGTAAGAAAATAAAATAAATTTCTCCCGAAATAGGTAAAATAGTTGCAGAGAAGAGATGTCAGTGCCAGGAAGTAAACATTAAATTTTTTGTTCTTTTATTTTTGTTTATTATAATGTATTATTCGAAATAACCCTGCGTTACTATGAATATTGATTTTTTGCCGCCCACCTAAAGCTAAACCTTGTTTGTTTGGCCCAAGTTAGCCTTTGAGTTTGACACCCTTGCTCTGCTATGTATTACGTATTCGTGTCTGTTGTTATTAAATAGAAATATTTAAAAGTATTTTTTAATTTCTAGCGGTTACATCATTAAAATTTTTGTTTTTAGATTTAAACGTATAATATTGCATTAAAAATAACCTTTATTTTATTTCAATTATAGAGAAGTTTGGTTATTGTACTCTATAAAATTATTTTTCACTTTTACTCTTATGAATCGATAATTTAATACGTTCTTAATTTAAGTTTTATTAGAAATTAGATAATTTAAGAATTAGTTTAATTATTTTATAATCGGCAGCAAAAGTTGAAAAAAGTGAAATAATTGACTAAATTAGAAATAAAGTTTTAACTTTTCGGAAAATAAAATATTAAAAATTATTTCATTATACATTTTTAAAGATATTTCAATAAAACCAGATTCACCTGTGAAGTTCTGGGAGAGGGAACATGAATTGGTGATTTTTAATTTGTCTACATTGTTTCATTTTATCAATTTTCTGTAAAATTTCATTTGATTAATTTACGTGAATAGTAATTATACTTTGCAATAAAAATTGTTTATCCTTGCATAATTTAGAGTAAAAATTTTATAGCAAACTTACATTTATTTTTTCAATTAGCTAGAACGTCTCTCTTTTGAAACATTTAAGCATTTATGTGATAACACATTAATATTACTGCATCAATTTTAAGTTATTAACATTACTTGTGATAAAGTAATCAGAAATCTGATGAGAAAAATTTATAATTATATCTAAAAAAAAAAGAAATAACATCACGTGATTTACTGAAAAGTTTAGTGTTGGTACAAAAATAAATAAAATTTTGTTAAATTTAGAAAAATATTTTTTAAATATGTACAAAGTGTGTTCTGAATTTATTTTACAGTATAAGGATTTCAATTTAAAGGGACTTTTTGTAAAAAAAAAAAAATTTCATGTAACCTTCATTTTAGAAGTTGCTTTTAAAGTTTCGCTTTCAGACTCAAATTCCTTTTTTTTTTCTATTCATAAATCAAATTCTATGCCAGAAGTATTTTTTTATTTTTTAACACTTACTAAACCTAGATATACGTATAAGGATCCTGCATAAAACTGCTCGACTGTCACCTTACCCAATCCTATTACCGCTTAAAAACGAATACTAACTAAATATTTCATTTTTCAGTTTCCTTATTTATTTTTTAAAAAAAGCTCTTTTTCCCCGAAAAATTAATGGAATATTGATTAGGCTTTGCATTTTCTTCATTCATAAAACTCTGAACTTAGTAAAAATCAATGTCTTTTAGAATTTCCTCTGTCAGAAATTGTGATAAATGATTCGCATTAAAGTGCGGTCGAATGAGAATTTCCATTTAATTTCTACTTTAACGATTACGTTTTGAGTTGGATTATCTCGAAGACATTTATCGATGAGATTTTTGCCATATGGTATCACACAATTTCAGTATTCTTATTAGGTAATCTGTTTTATTAACTGTCATAGAACGTTTCCTTGCTTTTGTTTCAAAAAGTTGGTGGGAGTATCTCTAAAAATAGTTAGGTTTGAACAAAAAAAGAATTGTAATTTCTTCCTTTTGGAATGTTATCTATCTTTTATTTGAATATATTTCCTTTTTCCCTGAGTAATTTTTTGTAGTTCTATTGAATCTTTTATTTGTTATCTTCTTTGTTTGAAACTAAATATGATTTGTATGAATTATTTCTTTGGTTTTTTTTATAAGGATTATGTATTTCGTAAAAAAATTATTACCGTTCTTTGAATTTCGAAAAAGTAATTTTATTCGCATTTCATTTTAAATTTAAATTTGTATTTTTCTCTCAAAAATAAAAAAATGTTTTTCGTGAGGCTGTAATAAATTTATTGCGTACTATCGTAACAATGCCAACGTTTAAAATAACTCGCCAAGTTGGTAATCCCAATTTTGCATGTGTCGTACGCTCTGAATTGGCAACCATGTGCCTCGTTTCATATATAATGTCCTCATTTTAACTAAAGAGGAGCGCCAAAAACGAATTTTGAGAAAAAAAGAGCAAATAAGTAAAACTACATACTACATGTAAATTACAGTTTTACAATTTATTTGAGCTTCGAGTATGAACAGTTGCATAATTTCTACAATGGGGGGCAGGGGTGATCCGCTGTTAGATGGACAGGAGCTACCTCCCCCCCCCCCGGTATAACATATATTTTTTTCTATTTTACTATGCAGTGATACTTTTAGCTGTTTATCTCCAGTGTTATGCAACAGAGAATATTTTAACTATTTATTAAATTCTGCGTATATTATGTTTTTGTTTACCAAAAATTTATTTCTTTTAATAAATATTGGTTTCTTCGTGTTAAAAGACTTTGCCTTTCTTTTCCTTCTCTTTTAAACAAAATCGTTGGGGGGAGGGTACATTTTTATTTTAAACTTTCTTTTTGATAGGAATATTTTCAATTTTATTCTAATTGAAATATTATCAGATATTCAACAAAAAACGGAGAGTCTAAAACACATATGACTGCTGCTGACTATCTGCAATTAATTGTTTTTAATCAAATTAACTATTCATCTACGGATATACAGTTGCGCATGATAATATAATCAAATATAAGTAAATTTTGCTGATATAATATCATTTATGATTAAACGGAAATCCATGGTTATTTTTATTCTGATTGTAAGAATAAACCTCTTTTATATACTCAATATATATATAATTCAATCACAACACAATAATCAATCAAAAATTCGAAACCATATGAATCCTATAACATTAAATCCCATTTCAAAATATCAATGGCGAATATAGAAGATAAAATTCCAACGTTTTCAAACAAAATTAAAAAATTATAAAATAAAAATTTATTAAATATCCAAGTGCAACCTCGGACTTAGGACAGATAAGTGGGGATAAACTAGTTTGATGGCGCCAACCTTCCCCCTATTGCAACTTGGTAAGTTAATCGGAAAATATCCAATTCTCAAAAATTAAAAAGTTAAAATTAAACCATTAAACTTGAAAAATTAAACTATTCGCCATCGCATTCTGAAAGATATTATATTAAAATATTAAAATTCTAAAACAATTAATTGCATAATATAAGTGAACCCTCGAACACCAAAGATGACGCACTCATCTTTAAAATAGTTGTATAGGTAGAAAAAATGTCTAAAATCCGAAAGTTCAAATTAAAAACCAAGTATGTTCACAAATGAATAGCTTAAATCATTAAAAACTCACCAAAGAGCATTCTATCAATAATTCAATTCACAATTCTTGTAATAATTCAGAGATGGAAATAGCTCCTAAATGTGGTCTATGAAAAGAATGAGTTATTGAGTCTGTGTATTAATAATACTAGGTGGAATAACGGGAAGGGTCTTTCATATGTTGTGTATCAACCCAACTCTCCCCGAAGGAGCCATATATATCACGGCCTGCACCCGGAATCCTTTCTAAGCCATGACAATCATAAGAAAAACCTTGCGCGATTTCCAGACAGAGCCGATCTCGGAGGTCAACAAAGCCACATATCTTCCACTAGCACTCCTAGGGTTGAAGCAGAAACTTTTCCAATTTGTCACCAATTGAATAAAGAGGAGAATTACACGGAAGATGGCTAACGAGTATGTCCAGTGATGGATGTCCGAATGCATGGCATCACTGACTGCCCTGATAAATGGTGATTCCTGTCATTTTTGATCGATGGCGGATAACAGCCTCCACCCTTTCCCTTACACGATAATAACCATCTCGCCAAAAAGTTCCAGGGAAGACCTTCTGTTGATGTTTGGCGAGAAAAATAATCTTAGTTGGGTAACATCAGTTACCGAATAAACATATAAGGGAAATTCGGAAGAAAGTAATAATGTGAACAGAGAGAGAGAGAGAAGTGTTGTGCGCAGAAGACTGCTTTTTTCCCCTTATATCTCATAACAGTACCTGTTCAGCGGAAATCGCTTAGTACGAAACTGGAGGTACTGGAATATTTTTTCGTGTTAGAGGATATTGCAAAAAAGAAGAAAATACCGTAAAATCCGCGCACTTTTAACACAAAAAAAAAAAAAATGAGATGGAAATTTACGGGTGCGCGTTATACGCCGGGTATAAAATGGTAGCATCAAAAATATAAAAAATAGATGAGAATAAGAAAAATTAAACTTCTACATAGATCGGAATACTATACATTTGAAAGAAATGACATACCTAATGAGAAGTTAAAGGGTTCTGTTTCTAATAGTGTGTTATTTTTTCAAAATCCTGGAATAATAACTCGAATAAATGACTAAAAAACATAAGAACATTTTACACGCATACTTCTGGTTCCTTTGTAAAAAAGTGGGTGCGTATTATACGGCGAATATACCTAAAAATTAAAAAATACAGCTTGAAAGTATGGGTGCGCGTTATACGCCGGTCCGCGCTATACGCCGGATTTTACGGTATATGCAAGAAAATTAAGTTTATTAGGGTACATTTTATTTGCACAGATAAGTAAGAATGTAAGTTTTTGATAAGAATCAATGAAACAAAAACATTCACAAGAACATATTGAAATTTGATACAAAATTTTCAAGTGTTTAGAAAAACAAAGCCTTTTATTGAGTTTTTGGAAAATAATCTGATATTTTTCTTTGCATTGTCTTTTTTTTTAGAATCAAATACTCACTCGCATGTATTCATCACCGAATTCCAAAGCCAACTGATGAGAGATGCGATGTTCTTGTGTAGGGTTTTTAAGTGTGGATAGTGAAAGTAGCTTAAATAAACAAATTTGGCTCATGCCGCAGTCTGTTCCGAAGGTGTTCAAAGCCAAGTTAGCTTCCTTTCTACAAAACATGTGAAACCACCTCTCTTTCATTTCACACCCCTCTTAAATCTTGCCTGCATGGCTGGTATTTTCTGTGTTTTGTTCATTCCCAGAAGGGAAATATTTTCGTGTTAAGAGAAAAAAAAATGCATGAAAATACATAATAGTTTGTCGGAACCGTTTTATTATTTCGTATTAATCAATGTTTCGTCTTAAGCGTTTTCGCGTTAAATGTATTTCACTGTATTTGGAACACGTATTTAGACAAAAAGAAAAATGTTTTATTATATCAATATAAAACCGTTTGGGCTACAACACATATACTCATTATTGTGTGTGTGTTCTTAATTTTGAAATATTTTTTATAAATGAGCCATTTTGTATTTGAATAAATCAACTTCAGCATGAATTTAATATAACAATATATGAAACAAAACATGAAATGTATTGAATCCGGAAGAAAAATAGAATTATTCCAACAAAAATGTAGGATAGTAAAATTTAATATTAATAATGGAACATTTTTTTTTAGTTCGACATCTCATTCTTTAACACGAACCAAAGCTGGAGGTTTAAAATTGTTAAATACTTCTTTTAACTTTTTTTTTATTATTCCTAAGTTTCCCCCTTATCGTGAAATACTAATAAATAATTTATAATTCATGTTTCCAGCCTTTTTTTTCGTTACCAGTAAACAAAAAAATGTGAGTTACATTTAAAAATATTTATAGTAGATGTTCTTAGCAGCAGAGTTTTTATTACATAGAGAACCCTTCATTATTCAAAATAAAATCGAAATTCCTCCAAACTTAAGTACTAACTGAAAAGAACTTAATGTTTAACAAGTTTGATACGATTATATGATCGTTCATTTCGTATGATAATTATTTAATGTGCTTCATATTTTACTATTTCTTTTTCATTTCTGTGGAATACAAATAACCAGTTTTAAAAAAAAATCAATTTTAAGACTATAACTATAGCTTTAAACTGCTTGTTTTATATTTCAGCACGTATGAACGGGAAATAAAATGTTCTATCATTATATTAGTAGCACTATTGATATCTAGGAAGGGGGGCTAGCTCTATTTTAGTGATTCTCAGAAACGCTTTTTTTTCCATCGAGATAACATGCGTGAACGAAACATGAAAGCGTGCGTCTGATACGAAGAGAGTCATACATAATCTTAACGAAAGAATAACACATTGTTAAGTGGTCCGCGTCGCCAAAAGTGGTCGTGTAGCTGAACAGTGCGACGTTAATATTCATTCACTCTAACACATTGTAAATCTAACATGAATTTATTGAATGGATTTTTAGCGAGAAATACATTTTTACGTATTCTAAAATGATGTGCGAATTCCTATAAATAAAAATTCGTGATAAGTGTGTTATTTTTTTTTGTCCGAATTATGTTACTGGAAGGTTATACATTAATTATTCTTAATTAAAATACTTAATGGTATTCAATAAGATTGTGTGAAAATAATAAAAGTATTAAAAATAACGTTATATAGAACTCGAAATTAAAATAGTGCGAAGAATATTATGAATGGTATTGGATGAAATTGAAACTTATTTTTATAAATATAATATTTTTTAAAAAAATTATTAAATATTCTTTTTTTTATTTTACACTTTTGAAAAATTGCTACAAATAACGCAAACCAATTAAAATTGCAGTAAATTAAATTATATGACTGCTTGATATGACGTGTTTTGTTTCACCTATCTTATCATTATTTATGGAATTTTATTACATGTTCTTATATCATTTCTCAAATAATATTGTGCGTATTTTTGAAGGTAATATTCACATAAAAATGAAATTATTATTATTATTATTTTGTATATATATATATAATCAATTAATACCTTATAATCGTCCATCTGTACAGTCTAGTTTTCTAGTATTGCATTTTTTTTTTAATTCTTTATTATGCGTAAAAAATACAATTTCATTTTGCCTTTAAAACTAATAACTTCAATTCGACTTCAGATAATTTTACCGTGATAAGAATTTATGCTAACTCTCAGAAATTCTCCCCATATTAACTATAAAAATAAAAACACAAATTGCATGCCTAATATTGAAGAAAGTACTCTCGTAATTTACAAATGTGTCCCGAATTGCCCTGTGTGTATATAACTTTTCAAATCACACCTTTGAATTTGATGTGAAAGGTTAGTCGGTGTTCACAGAAGGATCTGTTATATTGCTAAGAGAGGGAGGGGAATCTTCCATCCTTGGTCCCCAGGTGTCACGCACATGTCACGTGCCGAATTTTTTTTCACTCTTATTTCTCTCTCCGTGTTTTTGTACATTTCCTCGGAGTAAATACTACATCCGTCCTGTCCGCTCATCCTGTCTGGACGGCTGACTGTATTTGTCTTCTGTCACCCGCAGCAACGTGAGGGAGTGTTTGCTGTCCATGTTACTCCACTGTTATTATACGTAAGTGCAAAGGCAACATTTTTTTCTCAATTTCGGATTTTCAATCAACTTTATATCTGATTTGGGGAATGTGTTTTTATTGCTGTTGTGTTCTGTACACTCAGAACAATAATATGGATGGATTTTTCTCTTAGGTGAATTTGTCTGAAGTACTTAAATGCAATTCGGTTATCATTATTTGTATTAAGGTATCCCACTACGTTCGGAACGGTGATATTGTAAAAGCGCTTAAATGGATAATTTTCATGATATTTAGTGTCACTTAGATTAGAATACATGTACACAATTGTTTTAAGGATATTTTGACAAAAAACATTTTTAAATACAATATTTTGGCAAAAAATTAACTTAGAATAATCTTTTTTCAAAATGTTCTCCTTTTGTGAAAAATGCTTCTGTTATAATAATATTTTGTCTGTATATAGCTCATACCTCTACAGAGGCTCAACTAGAATTTTTTAAATATATAACTTAGAAGTGGATTTATTCATATTTTACGACAACACAGGGTAGCAATTTTAAGAAAAAAACGCCAATAATTATATATATTTCAATTGATAGTAACTCTGAAAATAACATGGATTTTTCAAAAATTCTAGTTGAGCTGTACAAATGTCTGAGTTATATACAGGCAAAATATTATTATAATAGAAATATTTTTCACAAAAGGAGAACACATTTTGAAAAAAGGTTATTCTAAGTTGATTTTTAGCCGGAATATTGTATTTAAATAATTTTTTTTGTCAAAATGTCCTTAAAATAATTTTATGCGTGTATTGTAATCTGGAAGACACTAAATATCATGAAAATTATCCATTTATGCGCTTTTTTAAAATCACAGCTCCAAACATAGTCGGATACCTTAAGGCTGTTTTCGACTAATGTTAAAAGTATAGGACCCGAATTCGGAATATTTTTTCAGGTATAAAAGTACTCACACAAACATTAATATTATATTCTGGCTTCACACTACCCTGTAAAGAATCACGTATTTTATCGTACTACTCGTTTTTATACGAGTTGATATATTTTTTTCTTTTATAAAATGTGTTTCGCATTTTTTCTCCTATACCGTAATGGTTAATGAGCTATCCCTTTACATGTTAAAAGGAAAAACTAATTATTTATGAAATATTTTGAAATTTTAAAAACACTATATTATAAACAAAGGCATGAGTTACAATATCACAAATTTTTATAAAAATTGAAGCATTTTTCCTGTCCGAAAATGTGCTCCGCGTTAAGTTCACGCTCTTGTGTACATAGCGAAAACAGCCTTAATGAATAACATGTTTTGCTTTTTTAATTTTAAGCAAAGAAAATAATACGGTTTTTGAAAATAAAGCAGCAATAAAAATATGCTTTAATTATGTGAAAAACAATACAGATATTGTTTAAATCTTTACTATTTTCTTATTTTATTCATATATCGTTGTTTTGTGGGAGAGAGAAGTATATCAAATTTCATTCCGATTAATCCTTTTGTTGCTAAAAATGTTTCAAAAACAAGTTTGTTTAACACAATTAAATTTTCCTTGGGTTTAATTTTCATGGGGTTTAATTTTTATTTTTATTATTATGTCCATCTTTAAATTTCTATTAATTAGACATATTTATTTTGCTTATTTACTCTTCATTAATTATCATCAGTCGCGAGTAGGTGGTATAGAAACATGGAAAAATTCGTGATACTCTTAAATTTTAAAATGTTTTACCGAACATCATTTTGCTTTGTTTGAATATATTTATTATTTAATCCCCAGATAATATCTTTTGATTAACATCATACGAAAAAAAGCTCTTATCAAAAAATTTGTTCGAAAATAAATTTGTCAAACAAAATAGCTATATATTGCTGTACATTTTTGTATAATAATTTAAATACTTGAGGAAATGTCTTCTTTCAATTTAAGACTTATTACTTCATATTTATTAATTTATTAATTGAAAAATGTTCTTTTTTTATGAAAAATGTTGAGTTGAAATTCGACGAAAAATTATTGTACCTTGACAATCTTTATGTGAGTTTTCTTATAACATAGATAAAACTACTCCTCATTCAAATTCAAAGAGAAAAAATTATGTTCTTGAAATATTCCTTAAATCTCAAATAAATTGTTCCCTTTTAGTAGTCAATACGTATCACGAATTAAGTTCCATGACTTCAGCTTATTCTTCAAATTCGCTAAGAATGTTCTAATGGATGTTTTCAGAAACATTATTCTAATCCTTTCTTTTTTTTTTTTTTTTTTTTTTTTGTAGTAAAATAAAAAAAAAATATTGAATGTACTGAACCATTAAACATACTTTTTTTCCCAAACACATTAAACTTAATGTTTTTTGAAGCACTTTGCAATTAAATGTAGTTTTTTTTTCCTTATTCCTCTTTTTATTGCTTTACTAGTACCGCCATTCTAATATGTCAAATAGAAGATACCATTACTAGAGCCCAATCGACTTTTTGCGCAGTCCGGGGGGTTATAGGTATCGATCCCCTTCCATGCTTTGCATGCACACGCTGAAGATCGTAATCCGTCTTCATTGAAACTTTTAAAACTAGTCGATAAAACAATGGGTGGGTGTGAGGGGAGAACAAATTGTCGACCGGAAGCTCTGAGAAATGGCATTACTTTGCTCTGAATCGTTAAACATGCAGAAGATCTGCTTCTGATTTTATTCTATTTTGCTGTATGGATTATTTTTCTTCCCTCTTTTTGGTAATTACTGTTTCCTTGTCACATTCCATTAATTCCCTTCTCGTGGGGGTTCAGTGTATTTATTAAATACGCGGTGGAATTTTTTCCCCTCCTTTTCTGTGAGAAAAGGTTCTAAATTGTATTTGTAAAAATCTCGTTAATTTCATTAAGAACTGTATTCTAATTATTTTCGTTTTTTTTTTAGATCCAACCTCTCAATTAAAAGACACAATGTTTGTTTAGAATTTTGGTGTTTGTTCCTATAATGTGTGGTATCGATCAAATATTATATTATTTTTTTCAAAATTTTTTAGAAATTATTGGAAAAAATTTCAGATTTATGTTTATATATTGCACACATCTGAATTAGATAAATATTTATTTTGGGACCATAATTTCCATAGAAAAATAACAATTTTTTATGGAATTCTACGTAAGAAAAGTAAATTAAATTATAACTACCATAAAATCCGGCGTATAACGCGCACCTATACTTTCAAGCTGATTTTTTGAATTTTTAGGTATATTCGCCGTATAACGAGAACCCCTTTCTTACGAAGAAATCTGAACTATTAGCATACATTGCTCTTATGTTTTGAAGTCGTTTATTCGAGGTATTATCTCAGACCTTCGAAAAAATGGTATACTTCTAGAACTACAACTCTTTAAGTTCATGAGGCAAGTCGTTTCATTTAAATAAACAGTATTTCGATACATATAGAAATATATATTTTATGCTCATCTCTTTTGTTATTTTTAAAGCTATCGTTTTTATACCCGGCGTATAACGCGCACCCTTAAGTTTCAATCTTATTTTTTGTTTTAAAAGTGCACGTTATACGCCGGATTTAACGGTATTCAGTTTCCGCTTTAAAAAATGTTTTCTTTCAACCGAGATTTGTGTTTAGTAATTCGCGACTATTTTATTATTCTGATGGTTAGAGGTGTTGTATTAGTTATCCATTCAATTTTAAATCAATATTTTGTCCGAGAAAAATAAGTTTGATACTGTTTCTGACAATTTTATATTTTTTTTTATGTTTGTAATATTTTGTATGTTTTGAATAAGCTCATTTATTAAATGAATTATTATCGTTTTTAATTGTCTTTATATTTATTATTCAAAACTTCAGAATTAACATAAAAGTACATGGAACAAAGAAAATGCTTGTATTTGAATAAGGTTTTTTTATTTACTTAAATATATTCCTATTCTTTACCTTAAAATATAATTATTGATCTGAAGTTTATTTCTTTATGTATGTTCCAAATAGTAACAATACGGAGAGACAAAATATTAACTATATTTCGCTTTATTTTAGTTTCAACTTCTTGAAAATCTCTTAAATATCTATTGCGATAGCAAAAAAATTGCAGCCAACAAAATTACTTGATATTTTAATTTATGTTCTGAAGGTATATCCGACAAAAATTCATACTTTCTATCCAAAAGAAAATATTTTTTGATATGCAAGTCAAAGAAACGGTGAATTTTTCTTCAAAATTTCTTCCTAGAACTATTTTTCATTGTAAACTTGCAAAATAATGTTGTCGTATATCATGAAAAATTGATGAGGTGATGATAAATAGAAATTCTGAACAAAAATTGAAAAACTGGAGCTTGGGCTTTCCAGTTTAACAGAAAGTTTTACCTAAGGGAGTTTTCACATGTTGATAGCTGGAAATTAGAAAGGGTTTTTTTTTAACCAAACGAGTAGTTGTTGTTTGGTGGGTTTATATATATATATATATATATATATATAAGTTATCTCCCGTAACATATCCTTTCTCGAAAATTTTTATTTGTTTGCTTTGAATAACGGATTCTTTTAGAGGAGGAAAAATAGTAGTTTTTTTTTTAAATCATAATAAAGAACTACATTATTTTAAAGATGACCGCTTGGGTA